>JAEAOA010001727.1:600000-772500 GCA_016746295.1 Potamilus streckersoni | reverse complement strand
GTTCATACAATAAAAACAATGTCCACCTAGTTGAGCCAAAATGAAAACAAAATCAATACTTCTCCAGTATTCATAGTTTGACACATTTCAACTTTAGCTTAAGTTTCAAACTTTCAAGTCCTTCAAAAGGTGGATATAATGTTGCAACATAAATATAATGTTCCTCAAAAGCTTTTGATCATTTTATTTTTTGCCAATTTATATTTTCTTTTACACAGTGATGTGCTTTATGTTTCACATTATGTTCCATTGTCCTTGTTTTCTTATCCAAAATTTTAAAGGGCTTAGTGTGCATGGGGAATGGTGAACATTGGTCATTTTTCTCTCATTTTATGGTATAGATATAAAATTGGTGTCATGTAAGACAGCAATTAATATAAAAAGTAAACAGTATTTTAAAATATATACTGCAAAAGACAAACTTACCAACAGATGTGTTCTGCACAAGACATGCCATATTTCTCAGAAACTGGAAAATCTACAACTGTATATTCTCCACAAATGTCCAACTAAGCATTCTGTTGCAGGTGCACCAAGCTGCACCAAAAATATCACTTAAGTTTCCAGTAAAGTACTGACTCTGCAATTTGTCAAGTTACTATTTCTAGCAATGTTCATGTACATGTATCAGTATAAACAGAAGAATATTAGGTTATATAATGCTGAAACTTTCCCCCTTTTAGATCAGAATTCTGGGAGTATAATAGATATACTACTGGAATGTTCCACACAAAGCTCAAGGTAGTGGGCAGAGGATCACTCTGTATCTTTTCTAGTTTCAATACAGCAATGAAAATCTGCTGTATGCACGAGTCCAAAGGATTTGATAATAGAAGGCTTGGTCTGGAGGCTAACAGGAACTTATTACCAAAAAGGCTGAAAACTTGGATATGAAGATGTGAATAGGATCACAGTCAGCTGATATGGGAAGACCTATGCAGGCTGTGGTATCTATCATCCAAGTGTAGTGGTGGTAAATACTGTTAGTTACACTGTTGCTTCTTGCTAGTATTGCACATACTTTTTCCCTCACTGTCTGTTGGAGCCACAGTGCCAGCAGACAGGTCTATAATAAGCATCCCAACTCCCACATTAGAGCTTCTGTAGGCTACCTGGTCTTGATCAGTGGAACAATCTTCCAATGATACCACTTATATTATTACCTGGGCTTACAGCAGGGAAATGGTGATAATATAACTCCCACTCCACTCTTTGCTTGCTGCAGCTACTATCATTCTTAAGATCAAGGTATTATAATTATCTACAGGTCTCTGTACTCCTTCAGGTGCCCCGTACTCATAACCAAAAAGATTACTGTCTGCATACCTCTCAATGATGATCTTTTTTTCTTTTCAGCTTTTTCATGTTAGACAACCCTAACAGTAAAAGATTTGTGATACCAGTATTCAAATATACAGATATGGAATATGTAGTGAAGTCCTCATAAATCATAATCTTCTGTACCCAATCATTACTGTCCACTTAATTAATCTGTCACACTGACCAAACAGACATAAATGAGTTAAAACATTTCACAGATTTAGATCAAACAGAAACCAACAATGATCCTTATTCAAATAATATATATATACCATATATACGGATCATGAGACATTAGCAAAATTTCAGCAATGATATTTTAAACATAATGGCTGCATACTTTTATGTACTGAAACAAGAATCCCTCAAAATGTCTGACACTCTACAAAATGGAGAATTTCCAAAAATTGAACATAAGACCATTTGTCCTTTTAAATGTCAAGTGTTGAAACTATCATGGATATTCTTCAGTGATAACAAGGTTTTCTAATTAGTCGCTGTAGTATTCACATAGGATTTCAGCTTGGCACCATTTTCATACAGGATAAAGTGGATATCATTAGAAGTCCTGTGGTGAAAACCCAATATCATAATTATCATCCATTCAGGGAGAGTAGTGACAAGACTTTCAAGATCACTTTCATGGCAGCCATATTGGATGTACAACTGGTGCCATTTTCATTTAGAACTTTGTGAAAACCCCATCTTAATGATCATCCATTTAGGGGAAGTAACAATAACAAGAATTTTAAGACAATTGTGTTGGCAGCCATAATAGATGTACAACTAGCACCATTTTCATTTAGGACCAACTAGGCAGCATAAAAAGTCTACTGGTCATAAAAACCATACTTTCAATAAGGCCATTTTGGAGAAGTAGCAATAACAAAATTTTCAGGATGACTGTTGTGGTGACCATATTGAACAACAAAATTAAAAATGTCATAAGAAGCCTTTGCAAAGGGAAGCCATAAAGGCTATCCAACCATTTTCCGAGCAGACTTTTGTCTTGTACATCAATATTGCCACTTCTCTGATGTTACTACTATTAATAAGTGTAATCTTAACAATTATCATCGGATAAACCAAACATCTTATGATAACACGCAATAAGGATATACGGATTACCTTTAGGTAAGGAATAAAATTTTAGTCTTTCCCGGCTTTAGGGAATAAATGTGGCTTCTCATGAAGTGTAAAGGATATAATATTAACCTTAGTTGTACACGTAGAACACTTTTTTGAAGAACGAAAACCTGACATCGGAAAACATATCAGATTACTTAACACAATTAGAAAAAAAATTGTTCTAGATACATATTACAAAATAAAATGAAGCCGCTTGTGAGGGGTAAATTTTATGTTTTTGCAAAAATATGCTGGCCGCTGGTCGCGTTAGCCGGGTGGCCTTTCATGAGGGGTAATTTTGAATACAAATTCGTCGGTGCTACCAGATTCTGGCCGTAAGGAGCGGGTGGCCCGCTGGTGAGGGGGGCCGTTCAAGAGGGGGACTACTGTATGCCAAATGTAAATCAGTGTTTTACCATATAGCAACACAAATCATTTTATCATTGATTCTCAACACTGATCACTTTATTATAAACCACTAATATTTTGTATGGAACACTCTTTTTGTCACATACCCAGTGTGAAAATTATTGATATCACATTTAAGTAAGTTCACCACAACATGGAAGCTTGATAATCTCCATACAGACACCTGAACATCAGGACTTGTAATCAGCAGTAGTCAACTAGCCCGAGGCCAGTAAATTTTCTGTAAGACTACTAAATTTAAAATTTCAATAGTCCAATTGCTAAAAAAATTCCAGTTTTCACCAGTCATCATTTATTCTATCATATGTAATTTATGACATTCTGGATGATTGGATAATGTTCAATTACAGTGGAACCCCACAATAACGAGGTCGCGTTAATGCAGGGTTTTACAATATTTAACTTTTTTCTGAGAACATATAAGTGTATACATATATGTGTACAATGATCAAAAGTCGGCTTATCATCAGATGAATATTAACTGGAATGCATTAATTAAGATATATTCAAAATAATAATATGGCTAATATATTTATAGGTTATTACTGTGCATTAAAAACATTTACTAATTTTTATTGGTTTGAATGATATTATATATTGACCGATAATACCAGACTATCATTATATCATGAAAAGTGTATCAACACTGTATGCTACCGTGCTGTCGTGGCATGCAGTTCATCCATAATGGATGCAATTTCATTTAAAATCATACAGATTTAAAATATTCAATAATTTTGTAATAGTCCGAATTCGTCATGTAAAATATAGGATGAACAAAATATTGAAACCATTTACTTGCCGTCTGCAGCTATTCCCGGGTCTACATACGGTGTCTGTACAAATTTCATACCGGTAAAATTTTATCATATGCAACAACTGCAAGAATATTTAACAATCAACGCATTTCAGCGTGCAAATAACTTTTATTTCAGATTTTGTGAACATCAAAAGAAACACATGAAAACTGCTAAATTAATCATTGTGCAAAGTCAGTATGGTTCCAAATTTAAATGTCATCATTTCTTGAAAAATATATCCAATGAGGTTTGCTTCTTTGCCACGAACTGTTGGGTTCTAGCAAAGTCAAGAATGTTTCTTAATTGAAGGACTTTGACGTTGTCAACATCTTGTGTTTCCAGCCACCTTAAACTTGCTTCTAAATGTACTACTGCTTCAGACACTTTTGGTGGGGGAGTTGAGGTGCCATCATCATCGTTATCATTATCGTTTTCAGATTCTGATTGTGCAGCTTCATTCTTCCTGCTGACATTTGTAACAATTTCGTCATCTGACATCGTATATAGGGCAGATGTCATCTACTGAATACCAGTTAAGGATATCATGATGACTGTGCTCATTTTTTGAGTGCTTCTTCTGCTAAACGTACGTCGTCTTCAGTGAATCCTGTAAATTCAAGCTCATCGTCACTATCATTTTGTGTCAACGGCGTAGAAGCTGGCCCAAGACCCTTTATCCAGCATCGTTCAATGCAGCGTGCAGTGATAGCATCCCAGGCTTTACCTCCAAGATGACATACTTCTTTTAAGTTGAGTAATGTCAATGATGTGTCGACGGATGCGTTATTATCTGCTACCATTCCCTTTATCATTTCACTGCGATTTTGTTTAAATACGGAAATTATGCCTTGGTCAAGTGGCTGGATTTCTTACGTAGTGTTTTTCGGGAGGTATGAAAGTTGATCTTGCCATCACTGCTGACAAGATTTTCCGATGGGGGGTGGGCAGGGCAATTATTCAGCAGGAGAAGAGCTTTTTCCTCCAGCTTGAGTTGTCGTAAATGAGCCAGAACATTTGGAACGAATGTTTTGTGAAACCAGTCCTCAAATATGGAGCTATTTATCCAAGCATTCTTGCTGTTAGTGTACTGAAATGGAAGTGTCTTCATATTTACATGATGAAAACATCTGGGAGCTTTCGATTTTCCAATCATCAGAGGTCTGACTTTGTGGCTGCCAGACTTGTTAACACAAAATAAGAGAGTCTCTCTGTCCTTTCTTCTTCTTGAAACCTTCTCGTTTGTGACTGTCAGTCTTGGTTGCAAGGGTGCGATCGGGTAACATTTTATAACATAAACCAGTCTCATCGCAGTTGTAAACTTGGTCGGCTGTGTAGCAACTATCCTCCAGCAACTTTTTAAGCCCAATCGGGTAGGAATTGGCAGCCTCTTTGTCAGCGGAGCGGATTTCCCCAGACACAAGAACTTGGCTGATATCGTGCCTTTTCTTGAATCTGTCTAGCCAGCCATTACTCGCCTTAAATTTGGAATCATCTCCATTGATACGGCAATAAAATTTCTCTGCTTGGGCTTTCAGAATTGGGCCAGAAATTGGAACACCTTCTGAGCAAGCTTGTACAAACCATTGGTACAAAGCTGAATCCAGGACATTGTCATTAGCTAACTTAACCCTTTTACGCTGTAAACCAGTTTCCTCTTCAAGAATGTTGGGTAGACTACGGAGCTTTACTTCATCTTTTTTCAACCCTCACAAAGTGGATTCGCAGATTCCTAGATCTCTGGCAAGCTGAGTTTGTTGTTTTCCGTTCTTTAGTTGATCTAGGGCATACAGTTTCTCTTTAGCAGAAAACGACTTGCATTTTTGAATTTGCTTTTCCATAACAGTAAAATATTTTTTTTATATAAGCAAACAACGTACACAGATAAAGCTCGATAACTACATAATGAAGGCGTGCAATGGTTATGAATAACTTTTTATATAAAACAAAATTAAGCTGAACCAAGGTACAAGTTCATGCCCTTTTTAATTTACTGATAATAAAGTGGATATTAATTGCTTTCAACTCTTTGTTGTTTGATCACACCACCATGTTGTCGGCTTTCGTCCTTTGATGTTTATCAAATTGTATCAACCATAGCTTTGCCTGCTGCTTGGCTGTGATTGCAGTTAAATAAGAAGCCCATGTCGCTATTGTTTGAGCAACAACTGTATACATTCATGGAAGACAATTGCAAAGATTTACTGGCTTTACTCATGGATCCGTCATAAGTAACACTTCCGATATTGTTTACTTTCGATTAACAATTAAAAAAACCTAATGAAACCAGTTTTCTCTTCTAGAGTAGAATACGGAGCTTCACCACAGCCTGTTCAAATTGATAAATTTCAGAAGCCAAGTGTTGTACACACTATTTCTCATATGTTATATATTGTATTATTTTAGAATTCATACACGATCACTTCTCCAAAATCATTGATAGAACCTGGATAAATTGTTAAGTTCCAAGTGTTTATTATGTTTATTATTAAAGTCATACACGAATTCTTCCACCAAATTGCAAGAAACGTTTTACATACTATTTCTCGTACTTTATACAAATATTTTCATGGTCCAATAAAAATACACATAAATTAATTTTAAATTTCAGGAACCATGCCACGATCATATTTTAAACATCACAACTAATCTCATGCCCCAAAGTTAATTTCTTGTTTTATTTTTTTTTTATTTTTTTTTCCTTTTTCCAATTTTTATTTTCTTCATGTGTGAATGAATATGAATATACAAAATTTCGGGAGCCATGCTATGATTGCGTTATATCCGAATTTGCATTATGGCAAGGCGCGTTATAGCAGGGTTCCACTGTACTCCAAAGTTAATTGCATAAATTTCTGAAATTCAATGCAATCCAAAGTTGGATAAATCTTTACTGCTTTTATTAGATTTATAAGGAAAAGTTTTATGTCAAAGACTGTTACTCTGAGTTTTCTCTGACCTTTTTCATCCCATTCTAGATATTTTAATGTTTATGCTGAGGTGTGAATTCTGGGTGTATTTCCAAGTGAAAAATTATAATTTGCTAAAACTACACATCACCATAGGGTGGCTATTTACAACCAGTCTAGCAAGCTTAAACCTTATATTTAGCACTACCTGCATGAAATTGATAAGATTAATGAATTTCTCAGAAATTGCAACCAAAAAATTTTAAACCAGACTTGAGAACTTGCCAATCAGCCAGTATAGTGGCAAGGTAATCACAGTCCCTATTTTGATTAACTATTCAGTGTTTAAAGTAATTTAATTATGGAAACGTTTTGTTCAAAGGGATATATATATATATATATATATATATATATATATATATATATATATATATATATCAATTAGGAACAATTAGGAAATAGTGCAGAATGCCTATACTGCTGTAATAAGATCCTCTCACCAATCACTGTACGCATGGATAATACCTCCAATCACCTGTGAAGTTACAATAAGAAATGACCAGTGTGAATGAGATCTTTTTCTCTTATTTTATTTTTTCTGTATGAAGAGTCTCAGAACAATGCTTATCAAGTCTTCTTTTTTTTATCACAAATTTCTGTATAGAATCATTGTTTTTCTTGTTAATTTGTTTCAAGTACATGTATTTTCAAGTAATCTCATGGTGTTTTTCTAAAGCAAGAAATTAATTTATGACTTATGAATGACTGGATTATTTAAGAAATAAAAGGGTTCTTAATCTAGATATCTGTCTGACATTGTTTTGTGTGAAAACAAGTGGTGCTTTAAAAAGATTAATACATTTTTGAATTTACTAGTAATTCAGGAAGAAGGAAACTGTTAAGAAATCCAAACTAAACTGTTGATTTTGCTATTTGTATCAGACCAAATTGTCCTTGTAAACAAGAATGACTCTGCAAACAGGAAAAGACCTGCTAAAATGAATTAAAATCACCTAATATTTATCACTCATAAGGCTGGAATAATTTGCAAAATTTCTAAATATGAACATTAGTATGGAAAACCAAAATTTTGCCATTTAATTGTAATTTGTTTTTAACTCAACCTATTACCAAGCCTGCACATTAGGCCTAGAGCTGACAGGTATATGTAAATCAATGACAATGTGCATGCCACATCTTGCTCAAATAATGCAGTACAAAGTTTGTTTTGTAACAAAGATAAAATCAACCTGCTGGGTCATGTGACATGTGTGGTACAACTAATTCTTGTCAATTTTTTTTTATAGCACTGCTATATTCAATGTGAACATCATCCAAACTTCAAGAATTTGCATAAAATTACTATCAAACAATTGTTTTAAGCACAAATATGAATATATATTATTACAATGGAACAGGTACAAGGTGATGCTCCCTATATGCCAATTAACACCATTTTAATGAAGAAATAACATTCAATTATCACTACTGTGCTTGTTTTTATACATTCACTTGCACCATGATCTGTGACTTGTACACAAATTGTCTATGTACATGCAAAAGCATCTCATTGCACACTGAGTGTCACCTGTAATCCTTGCTTCACTGACAGCCCTATTCACTTTTTGTTTACATGCTTATGATTTTGTAAACATTTACAGGCACTGAAATAAATAAGGATGTTTATATGTGCAAAACCTTAATAACTCAACTCAAGCTCAAACTAAAACAAACAAAAAAGGTTTTTCTTGTTACCTGTTGCAAATGCCATACAATGACATATTAATGCCTTCTAAGAACATTTTTCAAATAACCACAAAGACAAAAACAATTTTCCACAAACTGCTTCTGTAATTTTTTTTTTTTTGCTGTGGATAACGTATACCTTAATATACCATAAAGTCAAAACAGGAAAAGTTCTATGTTAGTCCCACACCAAATCAACACCACAAAAAAGCAAATACAATAGTCCACCATTGCAAACTCAAGTTTTTTAAAGCACATTCCAATCCCCTCTTCTACAATACCAAATATCTCCATTTCTTGGCTCACCCCATGACAGACACCTAAAGACCATAATCCCAAGTCTGACACATATACAGTATGAGGTGTCTTGTGAGGTGGTGATGAGTCTTCCTGCAATGTCTGCATAAATAAAGTAGTGGAAGGAAATGTAAAAAAATGTCAGTGCAATTAAAACTTTTGTGCATCTATTCTCAGAGACCTCTAAAAGGGTAGGTACCAATGCTCACCTTTCTCTTGATGATGGTAGCCCCAGGGGTAATATACAAGGTAACTACATCAATCCCTCACAATAATGTTGTTTGCTAGCATTAATGTTCACAAGCTAATCTGAAAAGTCTAGTGGCTGATTTTGGTTACATGACCCTCTTTATTGCAAGTTTCACTTCCTTTCAATTTATAATTCACATTTTTGCAAGACATTTGTTGACTGACTTGAGCAGGAGGTGTGTAAAGTTCACTGTTGTTGACCATAATGCAATTCTCTCATCAACTGAGCAAATATAAAGCTATTCCTCTACATTAAAGAATACTTCCTTTCCCTCAGTGTTAAGCCACAACATTGGCATAAAAAAGGTAACTGATAAACATTATCATTTGGTCATCATGTGCTTTTGAACTCTTTGTCCTACATTTTATAAATGCAGCCATTATAAGTATTTTTTTTAAAGAATCTTGGGTTTTATATTTCGTTTGGAGCAAGACATACTCCTAACAGCATACACCCAGATGTGCCTATGTATTATGTGCTGATCTCTCTTTGCAATTTGAAATTGGACTTATAAGTAAGAATATGTGGTAGTAATTCATTTCTTTTATGATTTCATTTATATTTAGAATTGGTTTTCTGCATTTCCCACATTAATAATGTCAATAATCCATTATCTATTATTTGCAGATTAATATCTATTCCAATATTTTCTTAAAGTTTTTCATTCCACTAAAGTTTTTCATTCCAAGCTAATGAAAGCTGATTTACTGCTCAGTCATACATTCATATATACATTTTCTTCTCAAGGTATTAAGTCCCTGACATTATTTATATAATCTCAAAAATAAATTACATAGTGTTACAAATGTAACTTTTATTAAAAAAAAAAATTCTAAGGGCAACACTACCAGCAACTTTAGTGTTAATCATCAACTACAAGTATTTTGTTTCAATGAAAATGACTTAAAACTTGAATTACAACTGGTAGTCTCTATTGATTATTAGATAAAAATCTATTCATACTTGTTCTTGTTATCATCCTCACAAGCCATCAAGTTTTTAAACATGTACACAGTAAACAATAACTGAAACAATTGTATTTCATCAAACCAATTAGAAACTTAACATTTACAATGATCAACACTTTGACAGATAACAGATTTTTATGTAAGATACTGACAATGCATTCTGTGCTGCACTCAACCTGCAAATGTTCATATCAGAATCACAAGATATTTCTTTGTTACAATAAATACATCTGAGAATTTAGTTAGAATACCATAGGGTGATTGTGATACCATTTCATACTAAATAAATGCATATACATGTACTGTAATGAAAAAAAAATTAGTAATGAACTAGATATACTGCCTGAATTTATGTGCATTGGCTAATACCAAATGTATGCATGTTTGTTTATATTACAGCCTCACAAGCCACTGAAAACTGAAAAGACCCAGCACTCCCCAGTTACAGGACACTGAAATCAATTAAAGTGCTGACAATCAATTTGTCCATTGACAAGCAACAATATACAAATTTAAAATTCAGGAGCAATGGTGACTAAGTGGTTGGAGTGCTAGACTCACTATATAAAGGGTTAGGGTTAAAATTGTACAATTGGATCAACCAGTGTCAGCAACCTTAATTCTTTGAACTGGGCACTTTGCTGCAATTGACACTAAACAACCTACTTGTGTTTCAGCTGTAAAACACCAAACAAAACAAAATTAACAGCAATTATCTTATGCTTGATGCTAAAGTCAGATAATTGTCCTGCTTAAAAACTCTTTCACAAAAGTATTGATATGTTGTACATCATTTTCATTCAAGCTAGATTACATCCCATGTTTGTAAAAACTCTAAGTCAAATACATTCAAGAGAAGTGGCACTCAGATTTCTGAGATGCCATGTTAAGTGCCATATTGGAGATCATATCATATAAATGCTCCAGACCAGCTACATTTTATTAGTCTTTTACTGAAAAACTTATATAATACAATCATCAGTTTATGAGAAGTAGACAATATTTTCAAGATGGTCATCAAGGAAGTCATTATGTAGTTAAATCAGCATCATTTTAATTCTGAAGCAACTAGTTAAACTACCATGTCCACACAAAATTGCTCTTACTGCAATGTACATGTGCCTGTAAATGAAACTAATCTGACAATCATGATGCCAACACTGAACAAAGCAACAGAAATCAGAAACAAACACAGCTGAATATAACTGCATACAATTATAATTTCAATAGTATAATGAATAATAAAATTAAATTTAAGTAGGAATAATTGTAATTAAGAAGAGTGAGAGTAAGTTAGATACAATGAGAGAAAGTTTATTCTTACATCAAAATGTAACTAAATCTGTGCTGCTATGATCATGTCCCATCATAAATCAAAGCTTTCTATTTTCAGACTTTGTCCATGTGAAGCAGTCTTAAAAAATACCTTGATAAATGGTGAATTAATATGCATATGATAAATCATGACAGCTGGATAGATAAAACATGTTAATGTGTCATATACAAATATGCTAGGTAACATTCTAGTTTCTTAATTGCATACAGTTAGATTTTTATGGAAGATGAAATTCAAGGTTTTCCTCCAAGGTTATTCTGGCTATTTTTAAAAAGGACTTGTATATCTTAGGCAATGTTCAAAGATCTTTAATTGCCTTTATTTTGGTATATGATTGATGGGTGTAATTTAGGTTATAGAGTATACATCTTCACCTTACATCAGATGTACACCTATCATAAAACTGCTAGCTCAGCCTGGTCATTTTTACCTCCTAGACTTCAATAGTAAAATTGCAAAGAAAAATAAAGAGGTGATACCTTTTCTTACCTTTAACACATTTTGTATTTTATTCATTGTAGTTTCATAAGCTGGTATTGTTGGAGATTCTGGCAAAATTCTTTTTTTCTATTTAAAAACTGCTAAAGATAGTGTACCTTGGACTAATTCAGGGTGATTTCTCAAGCAGTGGGAGCAGTGACTTTGCTTTCCCATGTGCTTAGATCATGTACAATTTCCACAAGTACAATATCCAAATAAAAGTACATCCACAGTACATGAAAGTAACGTAGAGGTATGCCAACATTTTCTCCAATATTCATGCTGCAGATGCAAACAATTCATCTTACATCTGCCACTCTCATAAAAGTAGATAATATATGTAGAGCACCTCCTTATCATCTGTTCTGGAGTAGCAAGAATATGATAATCAAGATGGCTACTATTGTGGCCATACTGAAGTCAGATCAGCATGGTTTCATTTTGGTCCAACTAATATCATAAAAAATATTTCACTGAAAACCAACTGTTGATATGTAGGAGTAGCAACAAGACTTTAAAGATAATGGTTGTGGTGGCCATAATAGTTGTCAGATGTGTACCATTTTTAATTTGGACATACTAGACATATGAAATCTTTTTAGTGAAAACTCCATGTTGATATGATAATCCATTCCATGCAGGTGTAGTAACATTAACAAGATTTTCAAAATGGCTGCCATGGTGGCCATATTGGATGTCCAAGCATCACCATTTTCCTTTAAGACCAACTATGGAATGAATGTGCATGTCAAGTTTCATGGTGATGCTCCAAGTAGTTCAAGAGAAGTAGCATTAACTTTTGTTAATGGACAAATGAATATCAGACTATGGACAACAGACTGGACCATAAGCTCTTTAGGTCTATGACAAATTCATCTAAAAATGAAATGCACCACAATATAAAACATGTTAATTTAAAAATGCTTTTAGACCATTTTAATTGAACAGGTTGTAATAACAAGATCTTTCATGCAGCTGCCATGTTGGATGTCAGATCAGCACCATTTTCATTCGGACATGTAAATAAGTTTTTAATAAAATGCCATGTTGATATGACTATCCATGCAGGAGGAGTAGTAGGGGTGAAACAATATACCCAAAACCATATTGTAATATACTGTAATATAACAAACCATTATTGTAATATATATTGCAAAATAATAACACTTAATAAAAACAAAAATAATTACTGTAACATTAATTACATGAAAAATACATCTCTAAAAGAAGTTACCTTGTAAGACTTAAAATGATAGACAAATGTATAGAATTAACATAAAAATGAAACAAGTTTACAAACACCTGATAACAGTCAAATTATCAGCAAATAAAATCTCACTGCCATTTCTAGTCTATCTTTGTTTTAAATTCCAACAATGCATGGGGGGGGGAATAATTTCAAAGCCCAGTTTTTGAAGAAAAAAACAAGTTTCTGAAAATTTAAAATTCAGGTCTATACACCAGTCAAATAAATTGAAATACGAGTCAACATTAATCAATATTTAGAGACAAGAAAAGTAAGTTAACATGATGTAAGCACTTTGATTTCATTAATTATGTATAGCACATGCAAAACATAAAATGTGACCACTGTTTGTTTAAATATTCTGTTCTCTTTTTCAAAATAGCAGTTGTTGCATGCTTTGTTGTATGAACATTCTGGGCATATGATACAAACAGTATTTGTTTGAGAGGAATTTATATATTTATGAACACACTTGTGAGTACTGAACATTTAGTGTCATTATGGACAGAACGAAAATATCTTAGGTAAAGTGAAGTTTATAAATTATCATTTATAACTGAAATGATATATGTCAAATTTGCTAAAAGTTAAATTTTTTATTCAGACAACATTTACTGAAAACATAACTTAGGAGGGACAAAGGAATGAAATTATCTTTGTATAAATAATGCTAAATTTTTATTGGTATTTTTCAGTATTGCAACAACAATTTTAAAAAATGTAATATGATTTAGAAAATTTCATTCAAATTGAGGCAATAGAACATATGATTTTGCAAGGAAATTGTTTATGATTAACACATACACACACACTTTATTAATCCTTTACTAACACTTTATTAATCCTTTACTAATATGAAGTCCATTTCCATTCACAGAGGTAATTATTATAAATTTGTACCAAATCTACCTATCTCTCTGTGATCATGTATTTCATACATGTATTTGTTCACCAAATAAATGCAATTTTTTAGTTATATTTTAAGTTTAAATATAAAACTGCCATCTTGGTTGCTTATGCATATAATTGTCTTATAATGAATTAATAAAAATAATATGACAATAATCATACTTTGGTATTTACTTATCAAGTTCTTTCTTCCATGCACTGACTGCAGCATGCATGTATAACTTTGGTTAGGAGATTTTCACTAATCCATACTAATCAAGATATATTTTTTACTAACCACACTAATCAAGAGATATTCATAAAACCACACTAATCAGGAGATTATCACTAGTCCACCCAAATCAGGAGATTTTCATAAAGATACACTAATTAGCAGATAAGAAAATGAAGGTAATTGCATCAATGTTTGATATTTCATGGGTTGGCAGGGAAGTCTGAACAGAAGATAGTCCAAAATTATAATAGGTACAAATTTAATGAACCTGAAAAATATGACAAATGGCAAGTTTAGTGCCTGGTGCTAATGTAGTGTATATTTTGGTTCACCAAAAACAAAAAGATATTTGTTTGCACTGATAAATGTACATGCATTATTTATGTGTGGATAGTTGTTTATAGCTCAAATGATCAATAATATATTGTTCTGGCTAACCAAATATTGGGACAAGATTTTTTTCTGTGGCTCCATCTATTGGGAAAAGGTAAATTTCTACAATCCCTCTTAAATAGAGTAATTCAATTTTGTCAGACTGAATTTCAGAGCTGTTAATGAATTCAAGGATTGAGGAAGGGAACTCCTAGCACAAGTTGGCATACATCCCTGCCCCCCACCCCAACAAAGATCCATATGGTGCTCATTAATCAGATGCCAGGTTCTATTAATAGTATAGATAATGCTTCTGGAACTATCACATCAGTTACAAGCAGTTGCCTGGCATATGTCACTGATTAAGCAATCAAATTACATTTTAATGGAACATTTCAATGACAATGTCTTCTAATAAGGAAGAACAACAATATGAGTATGAGAACATCAACAACAATTTATAAATCCAAAAGCCTGGACTTTGAAAAGTAAAATAATGGTACAAATGAGATCTTTACTAATTACTTATTTCATTCTGACACTTCAAAATCATGACACAGTACACTTATTACTTGGTGCCTCACAGAAGACACAGAAGAAATGAAAATTCATGTCCTGGGGAACTTGAAATGTTTTCAAATGGAACAAAGTCTGGATAACATGCTGTAAAAAAACAACTGCCTATTTGAAGACACTAATATGAACAAGTCCAGGTCCTGCCAGTCTCACCACATGTATGTACCCTGGCCTGCAGCTGTAGAATTTATAAATGTTACAATTTAATTAAATTAACTGAACAGGAATTTTAACAATTTGTGCATTATAAGATACAGTCAAACTTGCACTAAAGGTCACCAGTAGCAAACAATCACCCATCTTAAAAAATAAAAGAATAAAGTACTAAAACTACCAGGAAATTGAATTTTTGTGGAAAACACCATTTATCTGCAATCATTAAAAACAAAAAAAAATTTCTTGGAAAAATTAGTCATCAGCATATCTGCATGAGCAAACATGATATGATCAACATGTGGATGATGATCAATACTTTATTGTACCTTCTATAAAAATAGCCAAACTCATCAGAATAAGCCATGGGCCAAATTCTCTATGCTCTCTTTTTCACCCACAGCTATCTGCAGTTAGATTTCCTTTATGAATGTTCATAAACAAAAAATATGATCAAATCACTGACATAAGCTCTTTAAATTTTATGGTAGTCACCTCTTATTGATTGCTTAGTGACTGGAGATATAAAAAAAATCTGACTTGCATTCAGCATGAATGATCATGCTGGGTCAACCTTCCAAGAAAACAGTTACTGTTTATGCAGGTTTGTGTATATTTCTGAGAAATGACGAAATTTTACCACAGGTACCCTTGGTTTGCATGATTTACCAACTTTTGGATCCAACTTATTTTCCCAAGGTGACTGTGTTAAGAACCCTTGACCATCCTATTATATTTACACACTCAAACAATGCTTTTTGAGGATGTGACACTATAAAGTGAAAAGATTTTATTTTTTCATCCTATGAAATTGCATACTAGTATTTATTTTATCATCAAGATCTTTCTACCTTACCATTTCTTCACATAAAACTTTAAATTGGCACTAAATAGTCATATTTGTGCTGATTTGCCAGTATACCATACACATACTTACATATATACATAATTGGTGATCAGATGCCAGTGTGGTATCATCCAATAGGTGACAGAAAACAATACAAGCCTGAGTCGACTATCCATCCTGGATAAACCTGTGCTTGTACTAGAACACTCAGTAGAACTAGGGATGGAATGGTAGGGAAATTTTTGCCAGGTACTGGGTCCAATATTCAGTGGTGAACTACCATGCCTAGTTGTTTCATACAGGTAGGGTTTCTCCACTCCCATCTTGTCTGGTTTCCCAATCTTTATCTCTTACCCCATTTTTTTTTTCAACCAGTTTTAAAACTATGGGACAGGGAAAAGCAAATAATTTCTTATACCTAAAAAGATAGGTAGAGACATATTTATGGGCATTGCAAAACCAGCCAGGCTAAGTATCCATCCATTCCTTGTTTTTACCTTTTAGTCAAGCACACAGCCTATGCACTGACAGAAATGAATCTTCAGATTCTAATAGGATCAACAATTATCTAAACTTGGCTAACCAAATCTTATTCACCTAATGTGACAGCAAATGTCAGAGTTGCAAATAAAAATTATTTTCCATTAAATGGTTCATAAACAGTTAACACATTATTTAAGACACTGATGTATGCATCATATTTAAAAAAATTCATTTTAAAAAACAAATTGGTACAAAACAGGATTCACTGTTTCACACAAGTATTATATAAATATAAAATGAGATGTTAACACTTATTCAGATTGTTTTGCCAAAAAGTTTTACATTTAGAACAGTTACTTTCAATAAACTTTTATTACAAAACAAGTTTTCTTGTGACTCCTGGTGGGCCTTGAGGGGGGGGCTAAGTGGTTTAAGGTGCTCACCTTTATAGATCACCTATGTTTCACCTCTGATCTGTCTGAGTGGGTTTGAGTCTTGGCCATCATGGATATGTGAGAAAGCTTGCCAGTCCTGTGTGAGTTCTTCATTGGGTTTTCCCAGGTTCTTTTTAAACAAAATATAGTGGCTGCCATGTATTTCTTTATGTGTGATAAAAATGGCATTAAACTCACAAAAACAAACAAAACCTTTACCCATGACTGTAATCCAGATTCAAGTAAATATGAACTGATCATTGGGTAAAAGAAAATTTATTGTTTAACCCTTGTTAAAGTAATGATTATTTAAGACTGTCAGATAAATATCAATGTATCTTAAGAGAATCTCCAACTAATCAACATCTTTAGTAAAGCAGACAATAGTCACTTCAATTAGCTCTATAAATCTTGCTGATAACACAAAAACAGTACTTATTTCAGATAATTATCAGTCTTCTTATCATCACTTTTTTGTGAAAACAAAAACTCTCATAAATGTTCAAAAATACAAACAAAACAGCTCTGGCTGTTTATCTACTAGATTGCAAAAGAGGAAAAGTGATTCAGCAGCAAAAATTTCCTTGACACTGGAATTCACAAGTTGATAAAAATCATAAAGTGTTTGACCAATGAACAATGAACAAGACATGCATATTCACTAGGATACATCAAAGGAACCAAGCAGGTTGAGAAATTTCATATCATTTAAAAGATAGATGAGAGAAGAGTCAATATGCATGCATCCTTACCTCCGAACAGTCTGTGAGATCAAACATGGCTGCCATGGAAGCAAGTCATGAGTTTATCGACACTGAGTATCTCACCAAATTTGGTGATAAGATCTGAAAATATTCTTTTAGTGGTGGAATTTTAACCATGGGCATTTTCCACTCCAACCAGGATTATGTAAAAATTAATTTAAATTAATTATTTCTCTCATATGTTCGGTTTTGAATTAGGATTTGTGACTCAAATAACAGTTTCATAGACAGTATAATTTGGTTAATAAGCAACCAGATTTGTTTAACTTTGCTATGTTTATTTAATGTGGACAATGATATTTGCATTCTGAGCCATTTTGGGAATTTTGAGATTTGGATTTCTTGGATTATAATGAGAGATCCTCTAGGAAAAATCTATGAAGCAGGCAAGGGTAACACCTCATGTCTAATATATCATGGTTAATTGCTCTGTATAAAATACACACTTGCCTTGGTTGTCATCAGCAATTTGCAGAGGACAAAAATGTCTTCAAGTTTTCATTTTACATTATAAAATGGCAATATCTCTGAAAGATATATGTTTAGTGTCTTGTTTTTTCATTTCTATAAACATGGCATGGGATTATTATTACAATGGATGGAACTGCATTGAAATGCGTGAATGTACTTAACCTGATTTAGTGTTAGACCTATTTATTAAATGTGGATTCACATTTGGGCATTTGGACCTAGATGTTAGAAACATGAGTAGTAGTAGTAGGTCAAGTGTGTTGCATCAATTATCATTTGTTCATTAAAAATTACAGATATTTTGTGAGCTGTTTTGTGAACTGTTGATCACCTTACATCACACCATTTTAAAGGTCTATTTAGTCCTAGTGCCAGCAATTATATTCATTATATGTCTTATTTATTTATTTATTTATTTATTTATTTATTATTATTATTATTATTATTATTATTATTATTATTATTATTATTATTATTATTATTATTATTATTATTATCATTTATTTATTATTAATTATTCATGGCCATGGAATTGTTAAAAATTAAACCTGATACTGTTACAACATGGAAAATCTGGGTTACACCAGATAACATGTTTTGTTAAAACAGTGAGAACAGTTACAGTTGATGCAGGAGGGCTAGCAGAGCATAGCATGGTTACATATGCAAGTGACCTATAACATGAATTTTAACAAATTTAGAAACTTTAGCAGGCAGAGCTGTAAACTGCTGACTAGGATTGTTAACTAGAGTCTTATGAGCTTTCCAGTGGTGATGAAAAGTCTGACAAAGGAGCAGATGAGGATTTTTACTCAGACTGAGGAAAATATATACCATCAGATCAACTCAAAAAAATTTAAATTTGGACAGAGTGAAGTTTAAAAGGAACTCATGTTTTGAATTGAATGTACAGAATTTAAAAGATACTAGACTATCACTACACAACCTAGCTAAATTAGAAAATGAAAACTATCCTGAACTTGTATAGTTGAGAGAATATTAAGATGTAGTAGTTCACATCTAGAGGAAAGAAAGGCTGCGGCTATATAAATTTTGCACCATTTCTTAGCAAGCGACAAGAACTTATCTGTGGTGAAAAGCCTTGTATTAAGACACAAGCCAAGCACAGTATACTTGATAGCAATGCAAGTTTGAGCAAAACATCTAAAAGAAAAAGATCTATAGGAAACAACCAAAACAATCAGAACCAGAACCAGATCCAGTAACAGAAAACTTGGAACACAATTCAGTATGTCTCTTGCAGATGACAGGTGACATTTGAGTAATATTAGAGAACTTATACAATGTACTAGATGTAAAGCATTTTCTGCAAGTCACTATTCAGTAAATTAAGGATGAAATAAATAGTGAAATGAGAAACAAACTTGACAAACTATGTAAGAAACTTCATGCTAGAGGTACTCACTCAACTAGACTACAATCTGAAAGATGCTAGCAGGAAATGAAGAAATTTTGCAATCCACTGGTTTAATGCAAGGAGCTGCACTGTGTCCACTATACCCAGTTCTTTAAATGAAATAACATTGCAGAATTCTGTATCAAATAATCTATGCACTATAATATGGATGGAGATACTCCTATGTTACATTTCTAGATGATGCTAAAACATTCAACAAAATCTGGCAGGACAGGTAATTATACAAGCTGTAAAGACTTGGAAAAAGGAAAGACCTGGCACATCATGAAAGAATCATTGAAGAGAGTAACAAGTTCTGTTTTACTTGCAAGCAAACTGTCTGAATGTTACACAAGACAAAAATACTAAAAATCTATACATTCCAGACTAAATGGGAAAGTTGTTGCAAAGCACATTCATTCACAATATGACTCTAAATTTAAATTTTAAGAAGTCCAAAATCCATTTTCTTTCAAAAGTGATGTTTAGAGTGTGATTAAGTTCAAATTTATCTGGACGGAGTTATGTGTGCATTAATGATGTTGTTATGTACTGATAAATCTGCACTTGTGTATTCAGTTTGGATCATATAATAAAAAGGTTACTGCATTTGTATGGGAAAATAAGATCTCGTATTGTCAGATGGATATACTACACTCTCAAGGTTGTGCAGTATATCCATCAGAAATACTCATTCATATTTTCCCATACAAATTCAGTAACCTATAAATACTAGCATACCTTTAGCATACAACTTTAAACCAAATGATGCAATAAAAGAAGCATGCAATAGAGGCAACATTTGTTATTTTATTGATATCAGAGATGGAAGCATTATTCCAATAACAAGTCTGAAAATTTGGAAAAGAATTGTTCTGCTTTCAGTTCTATATGAATGCAAACTATAGTCAGGTACCACAAACTTCAATACAGAAGAACATGAGTTATGTCAGAAGTATGCAGCAATACATATGCAAGTTTTAGATAAAAATATTTGCCTATAAAGGCAAAATGCAGTACTTTAGGACTATGGTCAATGGAAGCATGTGTAACAAAGATGAAAATATTCTTTATCAACTGTGTAAGGGTGGGTGATCTTTTATCAGGTAAAAGATATTCACTCTGTATTTATGTCAGAACCTGACAAACCTTTTATAACTGTTATGTTTAATACTGGGCACTGACAGAACAACTAAGAAATATGGTTTGGGAAATGTTCTTTTAGGACTTTGCAGTAAGAGTACAACAAGAAATCAAAAGTGTTTAGAATTGGCACATTATTGATGTTATTCTGTTATAACACAATTCAGATATAACTCAGTTATTTGTATTGCTAACAAAATTTGAAGATGTGATTGTGTAAGAATCATAATAAAAGACATTCGCTAAAAGGCTCCCACAAATTCATGTACATGTATTTTTCTCATACTTGAAAAAAGTTTTTTCTTCTTAAAAGTAGGGAAAAAAATGTGTAACAAATTTATTCCAGAATCATGTTGGGCTTTGAAAATGTTGTGAATAGTGATTTATATTCCTTACTGGTGGCAAAATAAACCATCTGGTGTTTTTTTTTTCAATGTCATTATTAACCATAAAAAAATTATATATATAACCTTGGGTTTGGAGTGAGAAAATTCAAAGGATTCATGAAAGAAAGCAGCTAACTTGACATTAAATGCTTTTGAATTTTTTATTGTTAAATAAACAAATTCTTTGTTTATTTTGACAAACCATCTTAACAGTGTATTGTCATAATATAATCCACTTACTCTGGTCTGGTCTGTGTCCTGTATGCTGTGAGATCTTGGCATGCATATATATATATATATATATATATATATATATATATATATATATATATATATATATATATATATATATATATATATATATATATATATATATATGCATATATATATAAAACATCTCTGGCAGTGGAGATCAACTTGATTATCTTATAATGGATCTTTAAGACAAAGTAATGTAAGATTATTGGCTGCTTCTGTATCATGGATGGGAAGTAAAATTTTTCTTCTTTTTACTCATAGAATTAAATCCTTCTGAACACTCATTTTCTGTAATAATCCCTGTTATACCAGAACCCCTGTATATTCTTCATCTGTTAGCCTTTTTAAAAAAAAATTCTGATGCATGCATGTTAGTTATCATCACTCCACCACCAGTTGTTGTTGTTGTAGGGTTTAATGCCATTTTTCAGCACAAGATAGACTATAACAAGGTGGCCAGTATAAATGGTGGAGTAAGAACCCAGGAAAACTTCAGAAAGAACCACCAACCCATGGGAAGCTAGTGCCAAGTTTTCTCACATACCCACCCTGGCCAAGCCCATGACTTGAACACAAGCAGACAGTGGTAGGATGGCAGTTATCCATAAAAGTGAGTGTTTTAGACCACAAGACTACTAGGGACCCCCTCCACCACAAGAAATGTCACAAAAAAATCCAAACAAGTCCAACCCCGACTAGTTACAATAGACCATCTTTTGAAGGCACAAAAAATAACTGCTACAATCAACAAATGTCTATTATAAATCATTTTGTTTTTAAAATGTACCCAGAAAAAAAATAGTTTTGCTGAAACTTGAAAGTGATCATCTTTGAAATGCCAATAGTTCTGTATAAATACTATGTAAATGAAAAGAAATTGTTTCAATTAATGGTCAACAATTATTTCTTGTTGCCACCACAATAACCAGCATACATCTGTTTGTTCCTCTAAAGATGTCCTTTAGTGGTAAATTCAATAACACATGGACCCTTCATGAAAGAAAGTCAATTGCACTCTTCAATAAAAACAAATAACCTTTCATTAAAGAAAGCCTGCACCAAACTTAAATAGAAAGCAATTGAATCTGATAAACTGATGGATTTTCCAAAGTGACTGGAGCACTTTTATTGTGCCATGAAAAGATTAATTTTGCACACAAAAAATCTTGCTTATGGTCATTGCCAACAGTGGCATAAAATGCAAATTAAATTTTTAATCTTTCCAAACCTGAGATACATGGCATTCAGCTCATTAATACCTGGAGGTTTTTGTCATTTTCACCTGAAATGTGAGTAGGAAATCCATTTTGGGGACTCTTTCTGAATACAGCGATCTCCAAGACATTTTAGGTTAACCTAATGCCTAGCTGAGTTATAAACATCATTTTTCATTGTCTATTTTGCCTGAGCATGAGCAGAAGGGTAAAAGTTGGACTTCTTTTTCTCTCTTTTTTGTTTAAGGGACCCATCATTTTCATGTCAAGACCACTCTTTTTTGTAAATACCCATTTTATCCTACTTTTTGCAAAGGTTCGCCTGTCTGTGTGCAATTCAGACTGGTGTGTTTTAGATCTGAGACCAACAAGTCTAAAATCTGAAAACAAAATAAAATTCCAAACTCTGGCAAATTTCGGCTGGAAAAAACTCAGGTCCAAAAAGTTAAGTTTTTCCCTCTGTATTTTATAGTGCAACTAGAACATCCATATTTTTTGGTATCATCATAAAGCTACATCTGTTTGCCTTTCAAAAATACTAACCACTTTACTGTGTCATATATGACCTTGACACTACATAGCTCTGAAGTAGGCTACCACCTCCTGCCTGCCAAGGGTTAATGAATTAAATATTTGTTAAACTTTTTAATTTGTTCAAGTTTTCATTTCTCTATCAACAGCCTCGTCCCCTGGGTAGTCTTTGCAAGATGATACTGTCTCCAGCTGACCAAAATCTAGGTCAATTTAAGTACATGTATATGTAGCATATAAATAGCTATAGGCATGTGCTATTTCAATTTTAGTGAATTGACAATCCCATATAGATTAAAATGTGGACTACCTTTTCTATAAATGTGTTGTATATTCTAACAGGACCTGAGTCACACATATCCATACTTGAATTCATGGAATTATTATATACAAGTACAGTACTTAATGAATTATGGGCTGTACAGCACAAATGTAACTTGTGAATGTGTTTTTCAGACTACAGTATTTCATGTAATTTTTCTTACACAAAAATATATTAATTTCAGTGTATGAAAAATTGTATGTAAAATATATAATTATCATTTTGTGGTACTGTGTATGAAAAATAAAGGGATCATACCAACAGTACAAATGATCCAACAGTACAAACTTACATTTTCTGTCTCAATCTGTTCTAAATTCAGGAATATAGATACTCCAAAAGATTTTTGTTGTTATTAGTGAATGAGAGAGACAGATACAGAGACAGCTAGAGAAAAGATTACATCTTAGTCTCAGTGTGTGCAAGCTCTCAGTGTGTGCAAGCTCGCTACATTTAGAGCATATGCATCTGTTATGTTGCATAATCTTGGGGAAATGATTAAGATGGTTTGATTATCTGTACTATTTACATGTATTGGTAAATTTTATGCAATGACGAGTCCACATTGTCAAGAAATTAAGTGCAACTTGTACCTTACAGCAACAATAACCTCATTATCAAATTGCTATAAATAATAAAGAACTTGAAATCATGTTTTAGTGTGCCTGTGTGTGTGTGTGTGTGTGTGTGTGTGTGTGTGTGTGTGTGTGTGTGTGTGTGTGTGTGTGTGTGTGTCTGTGTGTGTTACTCTTTTGCAAACAGGAAAAAGATACCAGATGACTGTTATAATCCTCATGTATTACAACACTACTATATTCTACTATCAATAAACACCACAAAATCAACAATTCATTCTTGTTTTAATTGTGATATACATTGTCGCAACAACTACACCACTATACAATATTATTTAAACAAAAGGATAAACCTTCATAGATCTGATTGGATGACAAAAAAGCTGTACAGAAGCCCGGTTGCAGAACACTTCTTCTCCCCTGGCCACACTTTCAGTGATTTAATACTTATTGCTATTGCTAACAACCAGCTGGAGTTCCGAAACCAGGAAGGAAAAGGAATCATACTGGATACGCTGCCTTAGAACATTGAAACCAAGCGGTCTAAACCAAGAAGACTAGAAAATGAAAACTATGCACTAGTAGAATTTAACGTTTTCTAAATCTTCTTATCCTTCAATTTTTACTGTAAGAAAAATATATTTACTATATAGAATTGCTTATTTCAACAAAATAAACACAAACTTTTATCAAATAAAAATTGCTTTTTTCTCTATCCCTCATTTTTCCTCTCCCTCTCACATTACTATTTTTAAGACAAATAGTATTTAGACTATTCATCCAAAGACACTACATGTGATCGTGATAAAAGTTATCTGCTCATACAAGTGTAATTTTATAGCAAAAACTTTTGTCTTAAGATTTTTATTCCCTCTTAAGATAGCGTTATTTATCATAATGATATTGTAATACACCTATTTTTCATCAGTTTAGAACACAAGGTTCACAAATTGTTACACAATACTAAAAAGACAGCATTATGAACACTATCCACAGTTGTTTACATAATAATACCAAAACTCAGAATTACAGACACAGTGTCCAGAAAAAATCTTTGTGTTCATCTCTCAAAAACTTTTTTCTTGTTTATATTTAACAAACATATTTAAATATAAATTACAAAATGCTTAGTGCTTCCTCTTGAAAAAAGACAAAAGACTAACTGGCCCTGTCCCATAATGGACATAATTGTGGTGTCGATTCCTAAACTTGTGAAAAGTAATTGTTCAATGCCTGTAAGGTGTTTTGGGTTGACATCTAATGATTTAAAAGCTATTTATGGACAATACCCTTAGGCAATATATTTGTACTTACTACATAGTTTGACAATATTTATTTATGTCAATTAATCACTACTGAATTGCTTAGTTCTACATGATAATTGCTTACGTTTAAGAAATAAAAATTTCTTTTTTTCATTTCCATTTGCTTGCCCTCCCACGCTTCCTTTTAGTATTTTTATGACAAATAGTATTCTGACTATTCCTACTGAAGAAACTACTTGTAATTGTGATAAAAGTAATCTGTTCATAAGAAGTATAATTTCATCGCTAAATATAACTTTTTCCTTAAAATTTTTCTCCTCTAAAGATAATGATACCTAAATAACATGAATAGTCATTTATCATAATAATATTGTAATGCAACCATTTTTCATCAGAGTTTTGAAAACAAGGTTCACAACACTAAAAAGATAGCATTATGAATACAGTGTCAACATGTGTTCACATAATAAAAAACACAGAATTGCGGATCACGTCCAGATATACAATTTTGTGTACATTCTCAAAATTATTTTTCTTGGTTATATTTAGCATGCATCATATTTAAGCTTAAATTACAAAATGCTTAGTGCTTCTGCTCCAAAAATGACAAAAGACTAACTGGCCTTGTACAGCAATGGACTTAACTGTGACGATTCCTATATTTGTGAAGAGTTAGTGTTTAATGCAGGCAAGGTGTGATGGGTTTAGATGTGAATATTTAAAAACTAATTATGGACAATACCCTTAGGCAATATATTTGTACTTACTTTTATTACAACTTTTACAACTTTTATTTAGGTCAATTAATTGCTATGGAATTGCTTATTTCAAAACCATAAATGCTTACTTTTATGAAATAAAATGTCTTTCTTTCTCTTCCTCTTGCTTGCCCTTCTCCTTTCCTGTTACTATTTTTATAACAAATAGTATCCTGACTATTCCTCATAAAAAGATTACTTGTGATCATGATAAAGTATTTTGTTCATAAAAGAAGGATAATTTCATTGCGAAATCAAACTTTTTCCTTAAGATTTTTCTCCTCTAAATATTATGGTACCTCATTAACACCAATGGTCATTTATCATAATAATAATATAATACACATACTTTTCATCAGTTTTGGACACTTTCATCAAAACTGGTTACACAATACTAAAGAGACAGCAATTTGAACAAGTGTCCACAATTGTTTACATAATGATAAAAACATAGAATTTTGGACATAGTGTCCACATATATAATTTCGTGTCCACAATGTCGCAATATTGAAATTCAATAACTCATTTATTGTGCTATGTAAACTAAATGTCTAAATAAAAATCAGGAATAAAGTATACTTTTACAAATTTAGCATTTATTTGTTGTTTCAATGATTATTTAACTACATGTCCATAACCCAGTCCATAGTCGGATGGTAAATAAGTATAGCAATCTGTGCATTGGTTTGTGTATGTATGTTGAATTTCGAAACTTAATATTAAATGAATTGTGCTTTCAAGTTAACATACTCAAAGCAGAAAGGTCTGGAGACAGTTCAATGATTACTTCTTTATTTCATCTCTAAAACATAAAAGGAACTATGTTAAGCTTCAGTAGAATCTGACCATGGAAGTGAAAGCGCGTGCAAGAGAAAAAAAGCAATTTTTATTTCATAAGCATAAGCATATATCATGTTAAAATATGCAATTTCGTAGCAATTGATTGTTGTCAAACTATACATTATCTATAAATATATTGCCTAGTGGAATTATCCATAGTTTTTTTTTAATCACATGATGTCATCTTACTTGCATCCAACAGCTACTTTTCACAAGTGTAGGAATCAACACCACAATTATGTCCAGTACAGGACATCTTTTGTCTTTTTTCGAGCAGATACACTAAGCATTTTTGTAATTTAAACTTGAATATGATGTTTGTTAAGTATAAACGAGAAAAATAATTTTTTGAGACGTTCATAAACTTGTATATCCGGTACAGGGCATACATGTAATAATACTCAGACTCATATCAATTCAAAAGGGTCACACATCAAATAATTGTTTTCATATAAGGCTAATTGCAGCATGTTTCAGGCTAGTGAAATCGATGACATACACATTATTTGGAGGGAAAATTTTATGAACAGTTATTTCTGATTGGTCAGGGAAACAATGGCATACACTTTAAGAAACGATTTAGGAATTTTCTCAGGAAAAAATTTTTTAGTCAAATTTTTCTTGAAAGTAAATTAAGTCAACTCTGTAGATACTAATGAAGTAGTGCTCTTCGAAAATTTACAAAAAATGAGGGGCCAGATAGTTTTCTTAGAAAGGAGACAGACTAGGTTAGGACCGTTTGTTTGGAAAAAGAAAAACAGCAGTAAGGTACACAATTTTAGCTTCCAAGTATTAATATGCTATTTTATTTGTTTGACTGTTTGTAAATATGATATATTATAATTCATGCATGTATTGTATTCATTTCATAGGACTCTATTGATATGTTAGTTTATTCCATTTAATCCTTTGATTTTGCAATTCATTGAGAGAATTTGTGTATACGGAAAACATTTCTTCTTAAAAGTGAAAAAAAAAACATGCAGAAAGTTTATTATCATTTTGGGGAGGAAATCATGTATGGATTCTATCAAAAACAATTGTGGCGTGGCTCCTGAAATTTCATTTATCTTAGTACTAGAATTAAGTACAAAAAGTAAATTCTGTAATGTTTTGTAATCATTTTGGAAAAGAGATTGCATATAAATTTGAATACAAGACATTTGTGGCGTTGCTCCCAAAATATCACATACATGATTTATTATCGTACACAGAAAACATTTCTTCTTAAAAGTGCAAAAAAAATAGTGTGTAGAAAGTTTTATTATCATTATGGGAAGGAAATCACATACAGATTCTAATATAAAACAATCGAATCATAGCTCCTAAAATTTTTAAATTGAAAAATTATTTAAAGTTTTGTGCCAAAAAAAAAAAAAAGGAAAGATGAGTATCTGAACCTATATCTAGACCTTTTGAGAACTTTGATCTTTGTTTTTTGTTGAAAGTTGAAAGCTTAGAAGTGTTAATGCGTTAATGTTTTTATTACTGGTTCATGAGCAATAAAGCCATCAAATCTACTTAGTGTTTGTCTATAATGCATTTCCTTTACAACCATTGCTCAAACAATAACCAACATATGTTCTACAAGCTGTATTCACAACTAAGCAATAAACAATGCAGCGGTTGATAAAAGATTCTCACCTAAATTTATAAATCAATCAATTTAAGTATGTTGCTCATCATCAAGGTCAATTGCCCAGCTAAACTTGTTCAAATTATGGGTCAAATTTATAGAACATCAAACAAACACAAGCCCACAACATGTGCATGTGCATAAAACAACACCCTGTTGTTTTATGAGGTCAGTTGACCAGTGAATGTCATCCATTCCCTACAAATATCACTCTTGTTTATGGCTGTAGTCAGAAAGCAGCTGAAAATTAGTTTTTCAAACAATACTAAAGTATTACAAATTATGGAGGAGAAAATTTAGTGTGAAATTTATACAGACACCACTATTTAACCATTGGATGTACTGTTACATCATTCGTACATACTACTTGCTATTTTTTTTCCCCACTGAATTCTGTCGCATACTGATCTGTGACAAAAATAATATTTTAAATATGTGTGTGAATATTTTTGATGGAAATGCTTGTATTGTGGATTCAATGTATATAATGAGATTCATGGGTGAGTACACGGTGTTATGTGCTTTAGATTAACTATTTATGTATAAACTATACGAATGTATATATCAATGCATGGTTCAATGAATAAAATAATATATTATACATGCAATCTTTTATCACTGCAGGTGTTTTTTTTCTCATTTAATATACATTGATTTAAAATATCAACTGTGCCAAAGCACACATTTTTTCACCTGCTTTTATCCCCTACCCCTGAGAACCCTGCAAATTTGTTGGTAACATACATGTTCTCTCTCTCTCTCTCTCTCTCTCTCTCTCTCTCTCTCTCTCTCTCTCTCTCTCTCTCTCTCTCTCTCTCTCTCACACACACACACACACACACACACACACTACACTGTTTGTATGTGAAATTCTGTAATTCTGAAAATAAAATTAAGCAATTTTCTTACTTACCTTATTGTGTGATGACCTTAGGCGTAATTCCAAATTATATGTATACCAAAGTATGGAGTACCTTCTTAGCCTGATCATGTAGTTTCACATTAGACTGCAAAATATTAAAAACAGTCTGGATTATCTATCTAAAAAGTTATATACTAAATTCATTCAAAGACAAGGCAACTTTTACAACTAATTCCAAATCTGGAAGCATACATATTAAAGAAATTTCAAACTTTCAAAACGAAAGAGAGCCAACTTTGGAGCAGTGCCTAAATGACAATAAATTCAGTAATTATTTTTAGAACTAAAACCAATTCTTGCATAAAATATTTGTAGTTATTTAGATAATGCTGAAGAAATAAATTAAAATGTTTAAAATCCAAGTACCAACTTGTGTGACTCTATGAGCAACAGTCAGGGCTGATCAAACTCAGATGCTGTTTTTCACAGCTGAACAAGTATAATTTTTAAAAGCACTATTTCAAGCCATATGCATTTATCCTATTTTAGGGCAAGTCAAGCAAGCACCAACTTGCTTTATTCACTTTGTCTCCTTTTATCTGGCTATTCATGCACTGCAGGCATACTGATATGTATTAGCATTTAACAGCACCTCTGCACAGTAATGGCTATATTCTGCCAATCAAAAGTAGCATTAAAATTCTCATGTGAAGAACTGCACAATAACTCTGTTAATATAAAGCCTTCCAAATAAATGTAAATATTAAGTAAAATGTATAAAATCCATAAAATATATTGTCAAAATGTAAACTGCATTCCTTCAAAAAGTCTTAGGTTTTCTCAGGTGGTACATCTTCGTAAAGTTTCCTCACTGAATACTTGTTAAAAAACTTCTGTTTGCTATGTTGAAGTCGATACACTCAATAATAATGTGTTAATATACAAGAGAAATATGCATAACATGCCGATTCACAGAAAACTAGAAAAGGACCAGCTCAGTAGAAGACATACAATTTGATAAAGTTTATGAATACAGTATGTACATATAATAAGTAACCATGAGTATTGCTACTGTACAACATAAGGATTACCAATATACTTTTCTAATACACCACTTCCTCGATAACTCGCGCCCGGATAACTCGTGAACCCGCTTATAACGCAGTGTCCGGCATGGCTCCCGATTTTTTTTCCCAAAGAAAATATATTTTAAAATGTGTTAAACATGAAAAAAGTCGTGATAAGAAATTGTAAATTGGCAAATTTAACCTTGATACATAGTTCATTTTTATCATCGAAAATGGTGATTACTGTATTTTCCGGGGTATAAGTCGCTTTTTTTTCGTTTTTTTTTTCTTAAAAATGATGTGTGCGACTTATATGCAAGAGCGACTTATACGATAAATAAATTTTTTAACAACTGTGACTGATATACAGTGATGCTGTGCTTTAGCGAAATGCATCTGTCGGTATACGGACAAGCCAATTGCTGGAAACTTACATACGGTACACGTAAGTATTAGACTATAAAATTATCAAATTAAATAGTCAAATAATATTTAGTTATATATGTGTTAAAATTTGTTGTGATTAATAAATAAAAAAAATATTGAAATAACGATTGCCATTGTATTTCCTTTATTATTCGGCATGTACATCTTAGAATCTTTTGGTCTCTAAATTCAGTAGTTGTAAATTTCAGCACATTTTCCCACCCAAGCTGCTAGTCAAAGTCCTTTGAACTTGCCGCCCAACTATTTCGTAATGTTCTTTTGATGTACTCAAATAAATACAGAATGCAGAACTGGGATTATTTTGGTATTTTAAATAACGAATTATGTCACTGTGAAGCTTTCTGAGACCTCTGTTAGCGCTTCACAATTTACTTTAATAGTAGTTTATAAAAACACACAATCATTTTTTTGGTTGGTTTCGAAATGGCATGTTATAAAAAAAAAAAAAAACAAATATAGGAATATTTCCTCCGATGATTGCTCTAGTTTTAAACTCTGGATTAAGCCAAGACTGGCTTCATGGGGAGAACTTCAAAGTACCAGTAATTAATAAAAAAAAATAACTGGAAGGCTGGTGAACAATTTCAATTGTTAGGTGAATTCGCAATGTCTTCGTTAATGTATTAAAATCACTGTAGCGTATAAAGTGCCTTTGAAGTTCGCTTGGGTTGTGGAAATGAATGATATATAAATATGTACTGTTCCTACAATGGAGCATTAATAAAATATAGTTTCACAATAACGTTGTAGGATTTAAAATTGTTATATTAGTGTAAGTCAATAAGTTTTGTTTTAAATTAAATTCGTGCCATTTATCATGGCACCAACAACTAGAAAAAATATGATGCAGAATTTAAGTTAAACGTAGTAGCATTTGCGAAATCGTGCAGCAGAAAGAAAATTCAACGTAAGCGAGAAGATTGTGCATGACTGGCGTAAAAAAGAAGATGAGTCAAGGTCAACAAAAAAAAAAAACCAAGAAGGTAAATCGTAGTGGCAAAGCAAGTTGGCCAGTTCTCGAGGAGAATCTACGAAAATGGATTGTGGAACAGCGTGCTGCAGGTCATAGACTTTCAACAATTTAAATACGACTCAAGGCAAAGTCAGTCTATTGTAATACTGACTTTTATATAACTCTTAAACAATTGTATAATATTTCTTACAGGAAGTTGGAAATTACCAAGTCGCATGCAATGGCCGGCGGTATCAAAGACGTGAGTATGGTAAGTGCGGAGGATCGACTTATACACAGGAGCGACTTATACAGCGGAAAATATGGTATTTCCAGTAAAGATTGACTCCACATTGTGAAATTTGCATTTTTTCAAAATGTGAAGTGATAGTTCTCAAACGTGTCACAAACCGCAAGTGTTATCGTGTTCTAATTTATGTTGTTTTAAATTTTTAGACCCATTAAATTCATGTTGGTAATGGATAGACCTTGTGAATTTTTTTCTTCCATTTTACTTCTATAGCAATAAAAATCTACACATCGTTTGATCGACATTGTTTTTTTGAAGTGTGTCGATCTTTTGTATTTGAAAAAAAAACGTATACCATTCACCACAAAATTAAGTGACGTAATACACAACGTGTGAAGTACATGTGCTAAGCAAACAGAAACCAGGAGGAATAATGTTTAGATGATTTCCTCAATATACTGCAAGTTATCCTGAAATTAATGTTACTCTGTGAGGAAAAACTAAAAGTACACCGATATGAAAAGATATTAATCCACTGTTAATCTTAGCGCGATTATTGAGTTTTCAACATGCCAAGCCACCCCACCCTCCTTTTCTCTATGTGTCGATCCCATTGTTATATTTGTTGTTTGTTATAGGTCCCTCAATAACTCGCGCCCTCACTTATATCGCGGTCGATGTTTTTGGACCCCAATGTCCGCGAGTTATCGAGGGAGTGGTGTACCAATAATCAATAAAAGCTAACCAATGTATGTTTACAGACTGCAAAGAGTCCAAAACTAATTAATGCTACTATATTTTCATTGAAATGAACTATTTTTACTGCTGTACAGGTTCAAAAGTTACATGGCAGATATGAAAATAACCTATATTATAAGCCTTTGATCTTCAATTTAAAGTATGACTTCTGAGGACTGGCTCAGTTCTATGATGCAACACTTTGTCTTGTTGAGAAACTTGTTTGTATCATGTGAAATCCCTTCATTTGTTCAAAAGTTACAAAACGTACAAATATTTCCCTCAGACTGCATATGTAACCATCAACCTTAAATTTTGTCCTTGATTTTAGAAGTACTGGACCTGTTCTTGCTGACATGTTTGTTTTAAATCTAACTGAAATCCGTTCATCAATTCAAAGTTACTGAGAGGACACAAATATTTGCCTATGTAACTTTTGAGCTATAATTCTGAATTGACTTTTCAGAGCCTGGATCAAGTATATGACATGACTTATTGACACACAGTTACACAAAGTTTCAATGATTCCCTTCATGCATACAAAAATTACAAAGTTCAGTCAGCAAATGGACAAATTCTCCAAGGAATTACTGTATCCCTCAATGATCAGATGAGGATACAGGGAATTGTTATGTAACAAGGGCTCATACTCAGTAACAAAGAAAAGAGTGAAAGCCAATAAGCTTTGTATACTTTAACAAAACAATTTATTTCCCTAGACAACAAAGTAAAAAATGGTAAACAGGACTTACAGTCTGTGAATATAATCCAAAATTTGATCCTAAGAATGAAAACACAAGTCCTATCACTAAATAGTCCTATAAGAATCCAGGTTCTAGTCCCGACAACATACAAATATGGAAGGCAATAACGTCAGATGTAGTCCAATGTATGAATATCAACAATTCCTCACTTGAATCAGAATTTTTATTAAAAAAAAGTCATCTTGTTGAGTTTCCAGGGAAATAAATTATTAAATCCAAAAATCAGATGAATAAACAATTCAGGCAAAAAAATTAAAAACATAATACACCTTGTTCCTTTAAGGTGGTAGAATGACTGCCTGAAAAATACTAGGATTGCATATTTAAAACCCCCAATGCCTCATTTCAAGTTTCGCAAGATTGGTCATGTGGTCTCTTACCGCACTATTTTGATCACGAAAGTGCTCATATTTAAATAATAACTGTTTAAGATCATTTCTTTCTTCTTGTTACAAATGAAAAAGTTTCTGGTCTAGATCTTTCATAATATCCGAATTCCCAAGATTTGATGCTTCAAGTTCAACAGTGTCCAATTGAATTTCTTCACATATATCCTTAGTTTGTGGGACAGCTACCACTAAACTAATTATATGATTTACTATGCTATCTTTTTAATATACTCCTTTAAGATGTTAATGTGGCAAAGTTGTTTTTATTTTTGCCTACCAGGAGTATTTATGATGTTAAATCATTCACATTTTTTTCATCCATGCAACCGTAATACTTTGCTTCAAGGGGATTTTGTGGAATGGGCAAGCAAACTAGAACTCTATCACCAGGCTGAAAACTCCTATCACTTGAGCATTATCACATATTGATTTCATTCTGGATTGAGTAGAGTGCAGATTTGCTCTTGCGACCCCACAAGCCTTTGACAATTTGTACTTAAAATCAGAAACATAGTCAAGAAGATTGAGCTCAGTATCTTCATTTGAAAGAAGTTTCTTTTTCAACAATTTTAAAGGTCCACACACAATATGTCTGTAAACTAGTTCAAAGAGACTGAATCCTAAAGATTCTTGAACGGACTCCCTTACAGCAAACAAAATTATATGAATGCCTTCATCCCAATCTTTGCAAAATAAGACCGCATCATGTTCTTTAAAGTCTGAAGAAATCTTTCTAAGGTCCCGTGGCTCTCAGGATGATAGGCAGAGGATTTAAATTGTTTAATGTCCAACTCGTTCATAGCTTGCTGGAAAATTCCAGACATGAAATTTGACCCTTGATCCAATTGAACTGATTTTGGAAGGCCAAAATGAGTAAAAAAAACTTTATTAAATCTTTTACCATACTTTTAGTTTAAATATTCCTCAAAGAAATTGCCTCTGGGAATCTTGATGCACTCGTAATGGTCAAAAAAAAATGGTTGCCTGACTTAGTCTTAGAAAAGGGACCAACACAATCTACCATAATTCTGCTAAATGGTTCATCAAATGCAGGAATTTGTTGTAGATGAGCCTTAGGTATCTTCTGATTTGGTTTTCCTACCATTTGACAAGTATGACAAGAAACTACAAAATTTACAAACATCACTTTTGATTTTTGACAAATAAAAGAGGGTCAAAATCTACAAGACAAGAACTACAAAATTTACAAACCTCACTTTTGATTTTTGACCAATAAAAGAGGGTCAAAATCTTGTTAAAAGTTTTATTTATCCCTAAATGACCAGCCAATCAGATGGTTCACTGACCATTCATCATTAGCAGGTACCTTGAGAGGTCTCCATTTTCTCATAATAATTCCATTTTTAATGAAGTAACAGACAGTTACTAAAGTTGCTTCAGATTCACTAAAGGCCCTCTGAGACAAACAGGAGATCTCAGGATCTTTTTCCTGTTCAACGACAAGTGATTCATGTTTATCAACCTGATTAAATAAAAGAGTATTTAAAAGAGGATCACTGTGATCAATACCACCCGACTGATTCAAATTAGAAGTGAAAATGACCTCATCAAAAACCTGACCAAAACACATCAGCTGAAGGAATATCTTACTTATGAAAATCATTCTCAAGAGCTTTCTTTGACATAGCTCTTGTAACTGCACAAGCTGGTTACATCTTAGGGTATTCTTTCTCAACTGGATCAACTTTCTGATCCAAAGAAGGCTTGTCAGTTACTATACGTGGATTAACCACAACCTTGTCTCCAGCTAGGTTGTTGCCTAGCAACAAATGAATGCCCTCAACCAGTAGGTTAGACACTATACTGACTGTTACAGGTCCTGAAACTAAGTCTGATGACAAATTTACAGAATGGAGAGGAACATTAATAAAGCTGCACTCTACTCCCTGAATGAGAATACTCTCATTAGAACAGGACTTCTCAGAAGAGGGCTAAACACCTGACCCTAAAAGACTGAAAAACTCCTGTATCCCTTAAAATTTTAACAGGGATAGGATTGGCCTAATCACACAAGAGTGATATAGAACCCATCGACATGAATGGTTCTTAATTTTCCATAATAAAAACAGATTGGTGTTTATTAGACCCAACAACTGTACTGCTTTCAATACCTGACCATGACCTTAACCTCTTAGAAATAAGAGCAATTAGGATAGGTCTATCTTGATTCTAATGCCTATATCTCAATTTAGAGCAATCAGAAATTATGTGCCTTTTATTTCTTGCAATAAGTACAAGTAGGCAGGACAAGGATTTTAAGTAAAGTCTCTCAAAGGCTTGATGTTTAGAATTTGTGCCAGATTGAGTTTTACTGAGAGTTGTATTAGGCTGAAATACCTTCCTAACAATAGACTACTGAGTGAATATTTTGCTTACAACAGGAACATTATAAGTTAAGGAGTACTTAACAGCAAGAGCAGCATTTTTAAAGGTTTCAATATCATGCTCTTCAAGACGATTCTTAATTCCATTAGGGACACAGTTCTTAAACTCTTCAAGTAACACAACTGCCCTTAGCATTTTTTGCAATGTCGAAACTTGAATATGTATGTGAAGTGGAATCATCCTTGCCACTTGCCAGCTCAATTTCTTTCAATCTAAGTTAAATCTCTCTCTCTCTCTCTTTCTCTCTCTCTCTCTCTCTCTCTCTCTCTCTCTCTCTCTCTCTCTCTCTCTCTCTCTCTCTCTCTCTCTCTCTTCAAATCCAAAAATCAGACGAAGAACACACATATCTGGCAATAAATTAAAATATATTACACCTTGTTCCTTCAAGGTTTTAGAATGACTGCCCCAAAAATACTAGAATTGCATATTTTAAACCCCAATGTTTCAAGTTTTGCGAGATTCGTCATGTGGTCTCTTACCACAGTATTTTGATCACACAGACCAATCTGTCCACATTCAAGAACTAACCACACACAAGGCTGCCTGCACACCAGCCCCCAATACTGACCAATCATTTTCAACTTCCCACTGACACTGCCACCAGGGCAAGATGGACCAAATGACAACTCTCACACAATACATCTTCGTCTTAAGTAAACAAAAGTTATCTTATTACTGAAATGAAGAAAAAAAAGAATCCCTAATCTGACAAAATAATAATTGCAATAAAATGCAATGAAACTGAAATGAAACAAAAAGAATTTCAAAACTTACACACAAACAATTTAATCACATACATAACAGAATCTCCTGCAACAATGTTACTAGCAATATTATTAAATTTCTTGAGGGCATCATAACATTACCAGTTATCTGCAAATTGCCACTATATAAAGTATGTCCAATTTGAACTATCTCATTATAGGTTGAACAACAACCGCATTTTACCAGATCCAGATGAATCAATGATAATGGCTCAAATACAATTTGCTAACACTGGATGATATTGGATGGGTGCTTGCTCTTGTGTTGCTGGAAAGTCAATTACATTTATACTGTAGGAATATGTATTATTTATAATGATGAGTCTATACTGTGTTCAATGCAAGGCAGTCAAAGATATTGAATTAGGAGCAACAACAAAAAATAACAGGCAAGTACTTGAAGGCAAAAGTGTAAAATATGCACAAAAATATATATTTTTGAACATTCCTTGTGGGCAGCGCTGGGTGGTGATATTGCTGCAGCACTAGGGAGATTACAAGGAACTCCATGGGTAAGTACCTGGTTGAAAAACATCTTCCAGGAAATAATTACTGTGGTCCTGTAACACAACTTGATATCAGACTTGACAACAACCAAAAATCAACCAATACCATGTGAATTTCCAGTAAATGTGATTATAAAGCAGGCCACATACAATATCGTGAATAGAATTTTCTGATGAAATTGATTCACATGCTTTAGTAAAAAAAAATATGAGGGAGTCTCTTGCCGACTGGATAATAAGATACGCTACAAGTAGTAAGTTAGCCAGGAGGGCAATTAATTGTCCAGTAATTACAATAGTGGAGTCGATGTATTATAATCCAAGAGGATACTGGAAGGTACAGCAATGATTAGCAAACTTGCCAATGCAGGTGTCATGCATTGTGTTGCTGCATATTGGTTAGCCTGACAGTCAATATGGCAAATTTATCTACCACCACCCAAAATGATTGAACATGGATTGTTTGATGTTAGCACTCTTAATGAAGTATGTCAGTCAAATATCTTATTTTTACCCCATGACTCTATCACTGGCACATTACATATGCACCAATGACAGGCTGGCATATACAAATAAGTGCTGAATGTTATTGACATTGCAAGCAGATACAAGGAAGTGGAACTGCTATAGACTAAAACCAGTTGCAGCCAAGTTTGAACAAATTTGTTCACATGGACCTTTAAAATGACAATTGCTACAGGTCAAACCTGGCATAGAATTCCTTGGTTTAGTATCATTGTTGATAAAATAAAAGGTTGAAATCAGACTTGGACCAAATGCCATACATCATGATCAGGCAATCATTGATTGATTTAATCGAATACTAGCAAAGGGCACTAGCTCCTCGGCATCAGTTAAACTTAAGACAAAGCACAATATTTTCATGTGTGTGGCCCAAACTACAATCGATTCTGTCCATGGTAAATTGGGGAAATTGCCATAGATCATTAGAAAAATACTACCACTGTGTAAAAACATGCACAGAGATTATTTTGTCATTTCAGCATCATGATAAATTCAACATCTATATCAAACTCAAATTTATCTTTTTTGTCATCTCACTGATAGATAAATTTTTCTTTACCATATCCAGGATTGGCACACAGCACACAGGATTTTAGTGGAGGATTCATGCGCAATAACCCAAGATTGACTATCAAACATCCTGTGCATCTGAGATATTTTTGTAACTCTCAATACTGCCAGATACACTAAATCTGACCACTTAATGTGATTGACAATCCAAATATTGTTATCCATAGCTGTCAACCCTCCAGGCTCACAATTAGTGAAAAAAGGGATAAAAAAAATTAGTGAACTTTGACAAGAATTTGTGAAACATCATTAAGTCCTAGAATATTTATCAGAAAAAAATGTTTAGCATGGTCTCCAGCTGATAAAGATAGATTGTGTTCAACAAGAAAACTTACAAACAATGCTTCAGCATTGGTAGCTTGCAGGTCTTCCATCAATGGCTTAAAATATTCCAGAGCTGAAATCTGCTGCAAGTTTTTAATTTTCCCAACCTCTATGTGTTTTTTGCTAACAATGTGCTTCCTTGCATTGTCTCTGCCACCATGCAAAATTGTGGCACACTGTGCAAAAAGTATTATGTATATCATGTTTGATGGCTAAATGCATGGCCAATTTTTGGTATATTCCAAACTAAACTTTTCCTTTTGTGCAATACATTTCTTTTCCTTGGTGGTGAAGATATTTTCAAGATGTGATGCTGAACAGTAACTCAAATCAGTGTTGGCAGTGCATGCATGGAGCAAAATTCCAGTTAGGCCCCAGTTTATCTCAAAAGTATTTGTAAAACTACTATTATGCATATAAATTGAAATACTCAAAAATGCTTGCTACTGGGCCAACTATACTAATCAGGTTGTCCTACTAATAACACAACCAGCAGTAGAGGACCATTTTGGCAAATGCCAATATCACAGCTAGCACATAACAGGAAATTGGTTACTTTATTAAAGATTTTTTAAAAAACTGACAATTGGGGAATTTTGATTGTTTTGCATGTGTTGTGAATCGCTGAAAATGTTGTGAAATTCATGCCAAAATCATGAGGTGTACATACGGTTATCTGAAATTGTAAGCCCCAGCCAAAATCATGAGGATTTGTACATACGGTTATCTGAAATTGTAAGCCCCATGCGATGATTGAATTGTTATTTGGTATTGGAGTCCAGCATGATGGCTGTGATAGAGCCTGCTATACAACATCCATGGGAGCATCAACTGTATTAGTAAGTATAAGCCTTTGCTAGATTGCCAAACCTGGAATATCAACAAGATTATTTTGAAGACGGATATCCACTTGATGATAACACAGTGGAACTGGCAACTCTAGAAAAAAATTTTATGAAGCTTAATTAATCTAAGTTCACAGTGAATCATAAATTATTTTTCTGGATGCAACTATCAGATCATTAGGGTGCCATAAACTCCAGAAAACATCAATCACCATTTCTGGAATGACACTGCACATTATGTCACATAAAATCTTGTCAGATTCAAGTCATATTAACATTTTTAGCTCTCTCAGTGATTCATTGCTAGCCCTATGTTCTTCTAACATTTCCTTGTAAACGCCAAAATGATTTTGTAGCCATTTATGTGGAGATTCTCATGTAAAGAGAGGAGTTTACCATGCACTCCACACTTGATAAAAGCAGTTTTGTTCTAACCAAGAAATATTTCTAACATTTCTCTGGACACATTACATATTTCATCCCAAATGATGATTTTAGGAATATGTTTTTCATCCATTCTCATTGAAGTACACACATCACTACACTATCAAAAGAAGCAACACCTCTCTTTCATCTCCCTAGCAAAAAGGTGAGTTGGGGTAGCGTTACCATATCAGAATTTCTAAATAATTCTAAAGCAAGCATTGTTTTATCAGAACCTGTAACCAGGACCATTAAGATAAACTGTGTGAAATGAAAATAACTGCATGTGCTTCAGTGGAGTTACATCGACAAGATGTGTAAAAAAAACACACACACACAAAAGTACAGGGAAATTGAATTGTCCAAAACTAATGTCTTTCTGTTAAGTAATTGAGTATATATGAGACAAACATGCAAGAGTCACTGTGCTGCTAAAACTAACACAGAATGTGGCCCAATCAATGGAGTTCAATTGGCATCTTGATATTGTGTTTTTACAAGTGTTTGCAGATTTTATTAGGTCAGACTTGAGTACTAGAGTTTTTTGAAATAATTTTGATTCTGGGGGTTTTACACACATTTTTTTCTTAGTAGTGTGTAGCTTTTTATATTTGTTCTTACCATACATTAACTATGTGTGGTTAGTGGCCATGTGTATTAGAGTGCTGATATGGTAATATATATGATGGTTGTGTGTTTGAACAATGGTTAGAAAGTACAAAACAAATTCACTACAGTTGGGGGATATGATGGTTGATAAGGTGAAAATAGCAAAATTGGCCTCATGAATGGTACCCCATGAAGGGGCTGCATGGTACGGCAATGAAAATGGCAAAACTGTCTAATACAAAGAGATGAACAGCCTTATGATGGGAACCCATGAAAAGGCCCCATGGTATAGCAATGAAAACTTGCAAAAATAGCCAGTAAGTCAAAAATAGCTTCATGAAAGTCACCCAATGAAGAGACCCTACAATAAGAAAATGTAGATGGCAAAACAGCCAGTAAGAGAAAAATGAGCAAAAACAGCCAATAAGAGAATTTGCATCACCTGGGCATGGCGATCCCCATTTATTAAATAAATATATTTCCCGTATAATGAACAAGAAAATATTAGAGCTAATAATCTCTTCTACTGAGAATTACATTAAAATGGTATTGGGGTTCTGCTTAATGTTGAAAAAAATCAAAGACAATTTTGAAACAATACAACAGCAACAGGAAAAGGGTATAGATAAACTCTGGCAGCAGAATAATGACTTATCAAGTTACTCCAATGCCCAATGGAAATGTCCCTAGCTGGTTTACTGGCAACACAGGTAAAAACTAATAGCGTGATTGCTAAATTTGTTCCACTGGCAATCGCCAGAGAAAATCAGATCAGTACTAGCTCAAGAATATGAAACTTAATAAAAGCTATTGGTGAATGTACAAGACAGATAAGAAAACTCATTGTGGATTCCAACTCCTTGCAATTGGAATCCTGATCCAAAGATTCCAAGCAATTCAAATAAAAATCTACTGATGATGAAGCCAATTATATTTGGGTAGTTACTGCAAAAATATATAGACCACCATGGTTGCCAGGCTTTGCTTTGCCAACTAAAAAATTCATTCTTTTTTGTGATGGAATAAAATTTTGTGATCTTTTTTGCCTCACAATGAAGGTCATGGAGGACCATTTCATGGTCTAACTCACAGCTAATTCTTTCCATGTATGCCCAATAAATGCCAATTTTGATCAGTAATGTGACAATTTTTTGTGACAATGTATCATGACATCATAAATAAACAGGATTAGAGGATTAGCAGACACTGATACAAGTTACCTGGTAGGTCCTCTGGAGAAAAGAGATAAAGAACATCACCTGATCACCAGTGATCCAGCCACAGTATAACTACCATCCACTGCATTAGAAACAAGAATTACAGAAATCATCAAATGGGATTAAAAAAAACAACACAAACGACCATAATGACCATAATTGGATAATTCAGTGCAACTAGTTTCGAATATAATATATGCTTCTTCAGGCACAAAATGTTTTGAAATAAATAAAATAACAATTACGTCATTATGTAACTTCATAAAAAAATTAGGTAACATCATAAAAAAAACAATGCATAATCACAACAACTATATATATATATGACAGGATCTAAAAGAGACACGAGACCCTAATGAAACCTGAATCAGTAAAATAATAAAATAAAATAGAGACAAACAGTCATACATACAATTATAGTGTTATAAAAGATATACAATTTCACAATTGAAAAGAAAATTATACAATTTTATATAATACATTGGTATTAAGGCCATTAGGATACAAATCATCTAATTTATGAATCCAATAAGTCTCTTTTATAAGTCTGTTCATGTCTCCATGCACAATATCTATTGGCATGAAAGAAAAATCGAGTAGACAGTGATTATGGGTGTTAAAATGTTTTTAAATAAACGGATGACATCTTTACAGGCTAAAATAACAATTACGGCATTACGTAACTTCATAAACAACAACTTCATATTCAACGTTGTAATGGCATAAAATTATGATCCGCCGAAAGAATCAACATTTTTTCAAAAAAATCAACATTTTTTCGACATAGGATACTTAAACCTTCTGAAAAGCAAATGAAGAGTAGCCTGCATAGCAGCTTTTTGAATAAATGTGTAAAAGAAGGAATCGTACCACCTAGCTTGCGATTAAAACTGAAATTATATATAGGAAACAAAAGTGAAGAGTTCAAAAGTCAATCGACAATTTATTGCACAAAGTCTCACTAAACATTTGTGAACGATTATCAGAGGAACAACAAAAAAGATCTCTAAAATTTGAAAAAGAGATGGAAAATGTTCGGGATGAACTAAAGAAAAAACTTGATGGACAAACCCTTTTCAGCTTCGATGAAGAAGTATACAAAAAAACAGTCAATGAAAAATAATATACTTCAAAAGCAAACTCAAAAACTGAACAATTTACACAAGAATAAAAAAGAAAGAAGTCCAAAAGTTGAAGAAAATCGAGAACATCATATAATCCATAAACAACCGAAAAAACAGCAGCAGAAAAGCAACAGATTATTACATCAACAGAACAAGGAACGGCAAGAAGGAAAGTATTCAAAACCCAAAGAAACAACTGCAAGAAAGATGAATACACATATAACACCTCCAAAAACACCAGTAATCCAAAGAGTCAACATTACCAGAAATTTTAAAAATTCCAACAGGAATCAACATACGGAACAACAGCAGAAAGCTTGTCTCCCCAGGGCACAATGAAGAGGATGTACGCAGAAGCTGTAAAATTGGGGGAATCAAAAACAATAACCATGAGAAAGACATTAACAAACTTAGTAAAAATTCTACAAGGACTAATAGAGACGACGTCTCAAGAAAGAAAAATAGAAGATTTAAAAGATTCGAAAATAGAAGAAAGTGGAAGGTCGAAAAAAAAGCAAGAAAACAAATTAAGTGAGGTAAAGAAACCGTATTGAACCTCTCGCGTAGAAAATTACTGATAATGACTATATATTGTTAGGGAAAGGGTTAAAATTCTGTCCAAAACCGAAATATCATGATAAAATTAAATTAGCTGGAGAAATTTTTAACTTTTCTAGACGTTTAAGATTAAAAGAATTTTTTATGATAAATCATACAACACTGAAGAGATTAAATTGGATTCTTTTCATTCTAAAAAAATGGGTTATTTTAACAGAAGTAAATCATCTTTTACACCACCTAATGGACGTGATTCCTATTTAGATTTTTATATTGATGCAAACACGAAAGAGATATTACATCAGAATCATCGAATGCGATATTATAGTAATATTTCTAAAAACGAAATTAAGTTTTTATATAGTCTAATGAATGACGACAATATAGTGATTAAAAAGGCTGATAAATCAAACAATATTATTATTATGGATCAAGAAGATTATGTTAAAGAAATTGAACGTCAATTAAATGAAGAAAAATACTACCAACATATTAAAGAAGACCCATCAATGGAAATTAAATAAAAAATTTCAACATGCATTAATGAGATCGCTAAAACTAATAATTGCATATATGAAGAATTTGATACTTTCCCTCTTAACATACGCACACCTCAATTCTACATATTACCCAAAACTCATAAAAATCCTGATCATAATTTACCTTTAAATTATCCAAGGCGACCAATTATATCAGGTTGTAATTCATATACTGAAAATATATCCAAATTTATTGATAGTGTTTTACAACCTTTGATGAAATCACTTCATACATTAAAGACACCACTGATTTCATTAAAAAGTTGAAGTCTATTCTACAGCTATCTGATAACTAAATGTTGGTATCATTAGATGTAGCATCACTGTATACCAACATTCCGTATACAGATGTTATTGAAGCGTGTAAATATTTTCTTGACAACAATCATAATAACAGCACACTCTCTAGTGAAGATATTTGTAAAATAATAAAACTTATCCTGGAAAATAAATATTTTCAATTTAATAATAAAAATTACATCCAAGTAATGGGTACAGCAATGGGTAGTCCTATGGCTCCTTCATACACTTCTCTTTTCATGGGTAAATTAGAAAAAGATTTCCTTCAAAAAGAAAAGTTTAATCCATCAGTCTGGTTTAGATATTTAGATGACATATTTATGATCTGAAACCATTCAACTGAAGAACTGTAGAAATTCATTCATCGCCTAAATCATTTTCATCCGACAATTAAATTTACTTATACTGCATCAAATACACATTTTTCATTTTTAGATGTAAATGTAATTAAACATATTGATAACACTATTTCAACGAATATTCATGTCAAAGAAACTAATATCCACCAGTATGTAGAATATTCTTCATGCCATCCAATGTCATGTAAAAACGGTATACCATATAGCCAGGCAAAAGATACTGACGCATTATTTCAGATGATTGTCAATTACAAAATTCATTGAATGATTTAAAAACATATTTCCAAAACAGAAATTATCCAGTACATATCATTGATTCTGCGCTGAACAAAACCCATAATCTTACTCAAAATGAGGCTTTAAATACAGCAAATTGTACAATGGAGAAAAATATAGTTCCTTTTACAATACAATACAATACAATACAACCCTTCATTACCTAATATAGGTCTTATAATTAATAAATATTGGAGTCTCCTAAACTTATCAAATAAAAACAGCGTAAAATCCCTTTACAACAATAAGCCTATTGTTGCTTATAAGAGACCCAAGAATTTGCAAGATTTTTTTAATTAGAACTAAACATACAGAAAAAAATAAAAAAGGACAATTCTCGTCATCTAAATGTAATAGACATTGATGCTCTCAATGTGCAAACATGAGAAAGTAGTTTTTTTAGTAGCGCTAACACAAAAGAGATATTTTCCCTACATTATAACACTAACTGCATATCAACTAATGTGGTTTATTTGATTAATTGTCAAAAATGTAACATGCATTATGTTGGACAAACACTTCAACAAGTTTCTAAAAGAATGAATAGTCATCGCTTTCATATTAAAAATTATAAAGATCCTCGGTTTTCATCTAATATTTCTACACATTTTAACACCCATAATCACTGTCTGCTCGATTTTTTTTTCATGCCAATAGATATTGTGCATGGAGACATGAACAGACTTATAAAAGAGACTTATTGGATTCATAAATTAGATACTTTGTATCCTAATGGCCTTAATACCAATGTATTATATAAAATTGTATAATTTTCTTTTCAATTGTGAAATTGTATATCTTTCATAACACTAAAATTGTATGTATGACTGTCTCTATTTTATTTTATTATTTTAGAAATCATCAAGGTAATATTAACTATGAACAACTACCACTATTTAGATTGTTATGTCTAAGAATATCTGGAGGGCCTTTTATTTTACCCATGCCTCATAAATCTTTAGAAAATAGTTGTTAATTTTATCACTGGGATTCGGCTGCATTTTACTGATATCCGACCACTGGTAGTTTGAACATAGACAGCTAGTCTTCAGTGATCTTAAAAGAGTCAAGAAAACACTTTTTGTATGGCATTTTTCCTTTGCTCCAAGGATGTTTTTCAACTGCAATATCCCCTAGCCGATCACTCTTGTAAATTACTGTTTCAATCACAGATTACTGAAATATTCTGCATCAGATTTCACATTGTTCAGATGCTGTACTGTTTCAGTGATTCTTCATTTAAGACCATCATTTGGATATTCAAGTATTAACTTCTGAAGTAGCATTCTCAGATCATCATATGCATTTTTATGTTCTTGTGCCATGTTATCAATAAGTAATTGAATCATCAATACAATTGTTTTCAATACTTTGTTTTAGGAATACTGGTTTAATACTGGTTTATCTGATAAATAATCAGAAAGTTGTGTTGAGGTGGCCCAACATAAACTGGTACTATTGACCATCCCACACAGTTTTTATCAATGACTGATTAATGTCAATGGTGTAATTGGGTGTTGCCCCTTCAAAAACAAATTCATTGCTTCATGAACAATGATGAACTGTTCATGAATGTTCATGAACATTCTTAAATTGTTCATGATCAGTTCATCACCTAAGTTCACGAACACTTCAAGAATTTTGATGAACTAAAGTACATGAACACAATGATGAACTTTTATGAACTATTAGATGAACATTTATGAACTATTAGGATAACTTTGAAATTTCTGAAATGTCATGAATTTGCTTCATGAACAATTCAAAAACTTTGATGCACCACCAAGATATTAAAACTGTGTATCAAATTTCTATATCATTATGTTCATAAAATGTTTATAAAACTTCATCATACAAACTTCTCACAATATTAGTGAAATAGAAATAAAGGTGAATTCTTTTTTTTAATTATATGATACTGTATAAATTTTCAGAGATCGTTTATTCAATACCTGTGTACTTAACTTGAGTAGTTCTGGATTAATTTGGGACAATATTTTTTAGCCAGCATGAACAAAATGTACTTGCTTTAAAAGCTTTCAATGACTTTGTTCTAACGTTTTTATCCATTACTGTCATAAACTGCATATTTTATTGACTTTGTAACTGGTTGCCAAGTTGTCGTAAAACCGAAATATGTAAACAAAGATTATCCTGATTGGATGACTGTGAAAGAAGACGTAATATGATTGGTTAACACATGCCCATGATTTCACTGGCTGAGCATCCTTTTCTATTGCACAAATGAAAGAGCACACAAAGGCTTTTGCAACAAGTAACAATCTCGAACAAAAACGATAAGTACAGCATATACTTCAAGACCACTGTGACGAGTCTATGCTCTTAAAATATATAACAAATGAAAGACAAGAAGTTTTGTAAAATTTAATAAATACTTTATTTCACTAGAATACAAAGTGAAAATGATTTTTTGTAAAAAATTATGGTACTGTGAATTAAATCCCAAAATAAGCCAAGAATTACAGATAGAAGTCCTAGTTTTCTGAAGTCCTGATTAAAATTCAGTAAAAGTCCTGAACCAAAAACTGAAGATGATATGTCTGTGGTATCTTATAAAGTGCTGATGTGTCAACAGTCTTTTATTGAATCACAATAATATAATTCCAGGTATTAGTTCATTATAAATTCTGTCAAAACCTGAAAAATCCAAAAACTGAAGACAATGATATGTCTGGTAGCTTATGAAGTGTTGATGTTTCAACTGTCTTTTGTTCAATCACAGTAATATAATTTCAGGTTTTGGTTCAATATAAATTCAGCGAATGTCTCTATCCAAAAATTTTATCAGAACACTTTTGTATTTCCAGAGAAAAAAAATATTTGAAATCAACAATTTGAAGAAATAAAATTCAGCCAAAAATTATAACATATAATACAACTTGAACATGAATTTAAAAAATCTTCTCAGTTACAAAATTACATAGTTCTCTACTTAACATCAGGTCACAATTTGCGTTGTCTAAAACAAAACACATTACTAAACAGAATATAACTTCTAGAATGATCCTAATATTTATAAAATAAAAAATATACCCTGGATCACACTCAGGGAATTACCAAAACCTTGACTCAAAAAAACATATTTACCTACTCTATTAATAATGATCCTGATATTATGCCCATACACAGAGAGGATAATTTAGCTATGTATTAGTTGTTTACACAGAATAAAATTATTAAAAAGTTCAATCAGGTCAAGCAAAAATGAACTCGGCTTTGGACAAGGTCAAGATGAACATGCAATGTTACTTTACAATAGCCATGTCATGAAACAAAAATTTTTTGGTTGAGAAGCCTTCATCCTGTAAGGCAAAAAATGTCATCAGATTTACAGATGGCCAAATGAATAAGCTACAAGAAGGTAGGAAGCTGAATATTAAGGAATATTGGCAATTTTCTGGAGATGTGTTACTAAACAAATATATGCTATACATCTTGACTGAAGAATGATTGGAGCCAAGGAATCAGTTTACAATGAAGTATGTTTCTCAATGAAATGAATCAAAATACTAATACTCATGTTAGCTATTAGATAGCTGTGTTTCATTGAAGAAACTTATCATTAATTTAACCAATTTCTGCATTTCCCAGTTTTCATTGCCTGAGTTTGAATCCATTATGAATTAAATTAGGAAAAAAGGCATCTGAAAGTGTAAAGTTCAACTAAAGCAATTAAACTTTAATTTATAGCAAAGTGTCAATATAAGCTGTCATGTGTGAAGGATATTCCTGAAAATTTGGCCTCTCTCATTCCTCTGACAGTCAACTTAGAACATGTTATACAACATCATTTTTTTAAGCTGCAAGACATCGACCCAAATAATACAAGTATCAGGGTTGGCATTGTACACTGTAGGTCTCAATCTCAGATGCCACCATTTTCATTTAGGACCATCCAGACATGTATATATGAAATCTTCTGGTGAAAATCCTATGCTGATATAGCCATCCATTCTTAAGATGTAGTGAAAACCAGATTTTCATCACGGCCACTGTAGTGCCATATTTGATGTTGAACTAGACCATGGGATGAAAGTGTGCCTATCCTCCAAGTAGTTTTTGAGTAGCATATAATAAACCTGTGCTTACGAATGGATGGACAAAAAAAAAATCATCTCATAAGCTCTCCTGGTATATGTGGCCACATATATATATATATATATATATATATATATATATATATATATATATATATATATATATATATATATATATATATATATATATATATGCAATGATTTTAGATTTATATAATTATTTTTTCAAACAGATGATTATGATGACATTATCATGACAACATCACTGAAGACATAATAAATCTTGAGAATGCCCTTACCATTTTGCTTAAAGATGCCAAGTTCATTTACTAATAATCACTTAGATATATCAATATTACCACTCTATTCTTGAATGCAGATGACATAAGCACCAGCTTTAAGTTCTGCTATTTTTGAAATTTTAAGACATTGGATACTATATCATTTGCTTGTCTGCACAAACTTGCATGTCAAAAGCAAAAGCATCGTCTATCTTAAATAAAAAGAAATTTTAATTAAAAAAAAAAAAAAACTTATTTGTGCATGAGGTTTTAAATATATAATTAGATAGAACAATAAATTAACTAGGTCATACTAGGTGACAAAGCACTGTTGCTGACTAATCATGGCATGGTTTCTACATAACAAGGCCATTTTGTTGAAAAATATTCATCATAGATTCTTGAATCATAATTTTTTTATATTTTTAAAGAAACAAAGATTAGACAGGTGGATGAGTGATCCAAGAAAGACAAGAATAAGAACAAATATAAAGTTTTGATAAAATCTGGATAGCTGGTTTTTTATTTTCATTGCTAATAAAAACTAGCAATGGGATGTAGACCCACCTTGTCTACTTTCTAAATCCAAGAAGCTAACCTCTGCTTGTATACACACAGATCTTGTACAGATGGCTGAATCAAACTGCTACTTACTTATCTGAAACACAAATTAATTATGATCAATATGAACATTTACCATTAGGTTGAATGTTGGACAAAGTGAGGTGTACGTAGGTACTATATATATATATATATATATATATATATATATGCTCTCTTGTCAGTCCAACTGCAAAATGCACTGACTCAGATCTGTCACTACAAATGGCAAATCTTGGTTTGTGCATTTTGTTAGTAAAGTACACTCCTTTATAACACAAATTCGGAAATAACATGGTTGTGGCATCACTCATGAAATTGAACATTATATTATAATCTGCTTATTATGACATCTGACCTGAGTACTGTATGCTGTGAGATATCAGCTTGCTTTTTTTAAACATTTCTGGTAGCATAGATCAACTGGAAGAGGTCCCATCTCATAATGGATATTTGATGAAATAGTGTCTGCTCACTAGTAATTAATATATTTATTTTGACTGACCTCTCTATGTGGATGGTAAATAAAATTCTCTTTCTTTTTACTCACTGAATTAAACCCATCAGAACACTCATATTTTCTATAGTAATCCCTGTCAGAACAGATCACCTGTGTATTTATTTGTTAACCTTTTCTTTAAAAAAAATTTCAGATACATGCGTGGAAAGCAGCATCACTCCACCACCAAAAATGTCAACAACAACCCCCCAAAAAAATTGAGATCTACTTGTTGGTCTACCTGGACTGGCTACAATCAAACAACTTTTGATGGCAGCAGAAGTAACTGCTACAATCAACCAAATGACAGCTAATTTCTTTTGATTTTAAAATATACCCAGAAAATTTTTTATTCTGAAACTTCAACTAAAACTGATCAACTTTGAAGCACCAACTGTTCTGTCCTTAAGTGGTAACTTCAATAATATATGCACCCTTCACCAAAGAAAGCTGGCTATAATCTTTGATTTTAAAAAAAGAGGTTTCATCACAGGAAGTCAGCTTCAAACTTAATTTAAGCAATGGAATCTGATAGATTGTTGCATTATCCAAAGTGACTGAATACATTCATTGTGCCATGAAAGTTTCAATTTTGCAAGAAAAAAATGCTTCCAGTTGCTACCAATGTCGGTATCAAACACAAATTAAATTTACAATCTTTTGAAACCACTGCTATATATGGACATCAAGTTAATGAAGAGATATCCTGCAATGAAATTTGTTAATCTTTTTAATTTGTTGAAGCTTTTATTTCCCTATAAACAACTTCTTGTGTTAGCCTCAGCATTATTATGCTTTCTCCAGCTGACCAAATTCTAGGCCAATTTAAGTACATGTACATGTAACTTGCAAATAGCTATATGCATGTGATACTTGTGATAACTGTAGTGAAATGTAAAGTGTCAATCAGATATAGATCAAAATGAGGACCATTTTTTTTATTATACATATATATATATATAAATACATACATACATACATACATACATACATACATACATACATACATACATACATACATACATACATACATACATACATACATACATACATACATACATACATACATACATACATACATACATACATACATACATACATACATACATACATACATACATACATACATACATACATACATACATACATACATACATACATACATACATACATACATACATACATACATACATACATACATACATACATACATACATGTTATGTGTTTCCTAATGGGATGTGAGTAATACATAATATATAACATGTGATCTATATTCATTTAAATTCCTTTGAATGAGGGCCTCAAGGTAGATTAGTTCTTAGCTAATTGAGTTAGCCTCTTTAAATAAAGTCTTAATAATAATAATAATAATAATAATAATAATAATAATAATAATAATAATAATAATAATAATAATAATAATAATAATAATAATAATGGATTTAATATATACAAGTATAGTACTTTAGGGATTATGGATTGTAGCACATAAATAAATGTAAGCTACCAATATACGTGTTCTTCAGACTGCTTTGTCTTCATTTAATCAAAAGCGCATATTTTTGTGCCCCCTTTTATTACACAACCACCCCTCTGTCCACCATATTTTAGGTAAATGCATCATTTTCTTCAGCTAACACTGTTCAACCTATAACACAGCTGGGTTCTATGGACCTCTACTATTGTGTTATAGCAGAGTCACACTTGGCTGACACATTATGTGATAGCAGATGAGACTTGATGTTAGACACAACTTCAAAACAAATGGACCCAATGGCATTACAAAAAGGTTTATTCATGAAGCTTATAATCTACTGTCATTGATTTGATCAGAGTAATTTAGGTATGGAAACAATTCTTGTTTTCTCTGTTATGGCATAATCTACATATCTTGCAACATCTCAAGGGCAAGAAAAGTAGGTCCCTATGATTTACTTTAGCTGTGATGAAATGCATCCCTCAAAACAAATGCAAACATCAGTCTTCATTACTGTACATACAAAAATGTCAGAGATGATATGTGTAAACAGAAATTATCTTTGATGTTATGGAAATTGAAAGTAGGTGCATCAATATACATCTCATGACTAGTTTTTGTCAGCAAAAGAAGGTAATCACTTGAACATAAAAATTTGGTCACAAAATTCCTTCCACCTAAACCTCCACAAGGAATGCACCCATCAAGTTTCATGACTTTTAAATACAACAATGTTATAGAAAGTAAAAAATGCTAAAACTTAATGTTGACACATACAAAAACATCAACGTCACAGGAAAAGTGATGCCAATGTTTCAGTATGCTTTGCAGTGTGACAAAAGCAAAGTCTAGGAGCATGATAACAAAACATCAAACACTTTCGCTGGTGACCTAAAAATTTTCTTCCAAGATGAAAGAGAAATTGGACATAAATTATCCTAGTGTGTAAATTTGCGAAGATTTGTAAATGAAATTGGGGGCACAGTTAAATTTCAAAATAAACAAGAGTTGTAAAAAGACTGTAAAGCTGACTGTCTGATAACATGAAATAAGAATATTAGCATAACATTTCCTATTACCAAGATTATTAACAGAATATAAGCTATTCTTCATTAATCTACAACTGGATTTTTCTCAATTTTCATTATGTAAAGCCATTATATTATGATAACCAAATTATTGTATGTGGCCTATAACATTTCCAGTTGCTTCCATATCCAGAATTTAATGACCGCTGGATAAAGAGTCACACTCATACAGTGTTAAATAAAAACTAGGCTCCAAAATTTTGGGGCCCTGAATGGTTGAGTGGTCTAAAGCACTCACTATTAGGAATCACTGCCATCTCACCTCTTTCTGCATGGATTTGAGACTCAGGTTCAGCCAATGTGGTTACATGGTTACATGAGAAAGCTTGCCAGTAGCTTTTCATGGGTCAGTAGTTCTTTCTGGGGTTTTCCCAGGTTCTTCCTCCACCATTTATAATGGCTGCCATGTATAGCCAATCTTGTGCTGAAAAATGGTGTTAAACCCTTCAACAAGATCAACCAAAAAATTAATATCCTAGGTTTTGTCCTAACCCAAACACTACTAAGTAGGCAACATATCAAAACAAACCAACATGGTTATGTAAGAAAGATTGCCAGGACTTTACTGTCAGTGATTCTTCTGGGAGTTTTAATGTTATTCCTCTACCAAACATCTGGATACCATGTATAACCTATCATATGCTGAAAAATAGCCCTAAGCACCAAACAACAAGACACTTTCAAATGTTATTAAAGCACATAAAATAGTCTAACCAAAATGGTTAATGTGGTAGTATTTCCATGTACATATATAAAGCTTCATGAACATGGGATGAAGAGTCTGAAAGATAAATAGTTATATTGAAACTTGGCTCCAAACTATAAAAATATGTCCTGCTTTTTTTATTCTACTTAACTCCTACAACCTACTCAAAATGATTGCAACATATCCTTGCAATTATTAATAACAAAAAGAACACTATAAAGAAAAGACTTATCTGATAACTGTCAAGCTCATATGGTATCAAAAAGAACTTACCATAAAGTTTTATAACCTGAATATATGTGTATGTATTTTAAGATCCTAAAAACCTTATTAGTCAAAATGTGATATATTCATGGGTAGAATGTTGAGGTACTTATAATCAGCTCTATTCTAAGCAAAACTCTAACCAACCTGAATGATAAATATTGGAGATAAAGATATAAACAACAAATTAACAGGGCCCAAAGTGACCATGTGGTTGGTATAAGGTAAATGCCTTAAATCATCACTGACATCAGCAACAGAGACTGGGTGGACCCTACAAAATTGGATTCAAGCAAATCTGTCTAAAATTAAAGATTCACATGAGAAAAGTGTTAAAAAAGGGTCAATAACGCCAAACCTCTAACCAAATTGAGATTTTCTCCCAGGTTAGTTCATGCTGTTACTTTGCCACTGACATTTTGCGAGTGTTCGCCTATATACTCTTGTGTCATTTTTGTCAGAACAATTATTTAAACCTATCACTGAAACCACAAAAGATATCATCAGTGTTGAAAAAGACCCCAGAATCAACTGAAAAAAAAATAGTGGAGCTAAAAAGAAAAAAACAAATTCTACAAGAACTTCCTGCCGAAATAATAGCTAATGCAATGTTAACCCCAGAATTACCTGAAGAAGAAGTCCAAGAGAAAGATGTTTCTCAACAAAAACCAGAACAAGTACAAGTCAGGGCTAATATGCCTGAAAAATTTACTGAAGATGCTATATAAGACAGACTGAAAACATTAAACAATTAGCTGTGAGTGCCTTGAAAAGTTATGATAAAAACAATTTTTGAATTCTAAATACACCAAGGATCCAATAAATCATGAAACTTGGTACAAATGGATATTTTGCATGATGCTGATTTTCAGAGCTGTCAGAGTGAAATGACTGCACATTTAATTTTTACCCTGATTAACTTTTTGTAAAAACAAACTACACCCTGCAAGTTTTTTGTGATTTTTTTTGAGGATCTTTGTGTTTGCAACGTTGGAGAATATAATAAAGGTTTGTATCAGAATTGATGGTGGTTTGTATTGTATGTTGGTAAATCTCTGCTGTCAGTTGGTGCACATATGCCTTTTGTTGTTAACAAACATGTTATGTATATTTTTATAGCATGAGGATCGCTTCATCAAAACAAATCTGACAACGCTGTTGTAAAAAAAAAAAAAAAAACATCCAAATATATGTGCATGTACATTCTCATTTATTAACGCACATCATGTACATAATGAAATTTCAATCACATGTTATTATATTGATGCCATATTGATTTTCTCAATCATCAGTTATTTGGATGCTTTTTTAGCAAATATTTAGGCAGGGGACATAAATTGGACTATACTCATGTGATAGATTAATTTACTTTGCTTGCACAATTACCACCTGAACAATGACTAAAGTTAATACAAAAATGATGACAACAAGAAGAATTAAGAGCTACAACAACAATGACAACAAGAGAAAATAGAACATTGACTACAAGAAGAATTATCACAAAATAATCATTATTACCACTACCACTGCTGACATGGATAGATTAGAAATTTTAATCAGTGGGAAAAAAGCTGGTAATAATTATCCTGAAATTATCAACAAAATCTCATTAATTTATCAATGATTATTTACTGATGGCATCATGGATGTTGACATTTATTGGTCCCTCATTTTGAAATCACTAATGATTATCATAGCCCAACTAAATCATTGATTAAACAGATATAATTATTATAATTGATGATCATACATGCTGCTCCATGTAGACCAATCATGGTCAGGGTGGTAAATTCAAGATTACCTGTTACAAGAAATTCTACATAGATATTGTTATAAGTTTATTTTCTATAATCACCCCAAAAGCAATACCTATTGCCAAGCAATTTGGCATGAAAGCTATTGACATCCATGAAAAAGGTATTACTCCTGTTGGCAACTTTGTCAGTAAAGCAATCTCTGCAATCAATGATAGACTTTAACGATCGATTTGACGAAAATCTCCGTCATTAGTGAATCTGGTCAGCATCTCAGAGATGCCTGCAAGTGTTTGTAAAATAAAAAAAATCAAGCTGCAGATCAAAAACTAGCAGATATGACTTTGTCATTAGCTGATGACAAGGAAAAAAAATATAACAGCAAGTTTGATGGCAGGTAGTGGTTTTTGTATTTTGATGATAACCAACAACACATGTTTAAATGTATATCTGATCCCGCATTTGACATAGACATGCTCGTTCTCAAGGACGAGTCTGTGCGTGATTATCAACATTATTCTTATGACGATTGAACTGCAGATCAGCATGGACAAACTGAACTTCAAATTCAAGGTACAAGTAGATATTTCTTACCCATTGAAGCATTAATTGAAGTTGAAGGCAAAATTTTTAAAAGTGGATAATACTGAATCCGATAACACTGTTGGTTTTGGTTTTGTCAACAATGGTATCATGACGTTGTTTGACAATGTCATGTACATGATTGACATAAAAATTTAATCAATTCAAAAAGATGTTGATGTTACAACGACAGTATATGTTCTTGCTCGATACTGCAATGATTATTCAAAATCAGATAGGTCCATTAATGATGTTTACCAAGGATACTTCTGATAGTCTAAGTTACAAAAATGTAACTACTGTATAGGTAATGTAAGAAATGCCATAGGAACCACAGAAACTCCTGCTGTATTATCAATGAATGCTCTGGATTTGCATCACATGCAGCAACTCTAACAATATCTGAAAAAGATTGTTTACTCTCTTTTATAGGTCCAGGTGATAAATCGACATTATCATTGTTAACAATGACCACAGATGCTGTTCAAAGTGCAATTAATGGTTTATTTACATGGCAAATAGCTACTGAGCAAGGTATTTCTGCACTACAACATATATTCATTGTGCTTCAAAATAATGCACAAGTAAATAATCAAATACAAAGTTTAATGATATTTGACAAACTTAGTGTTTCGGAATTGTCGCAGAGTATAAATGAACATATTGAACCATCTGAGGATATTTTATTGAATTTTGATAAAAATCATGTAGTGTGTGTGTATCATCGTCTAATGTCGTTTATGGGTCGTGATCAAAATATTGATTCTTGTTTACAAATGTCAGATTTTAGAATGCTGTATCCGATCAATTACTTTTGGATGGAACATTTAGATTTAACCAGGCAATCTCTGGTAGATATACATTTTCGAGCTCATGTCAACAGAAATATAATAGATACTCCTAATTACAGAGCAATTGCAGCTATTTTATCCAACAAAACAATGCTCTTTGAAGGTGTTGGTGATCGCATGGGATTCATTGATGCTCCCATAGAGAATATTCAAGCGTTGATTTAGAAGTCAGAAATATATCATAAATGTTGTATCACCATGTTAGTGTCAGTCTGACCCAGAGTCAGATTAAATGATTACAATCACAGTTAGCGTCATGATGAGAAACATAAATATTAAAAAAACAAGTGAATGTTGAAAATAAATTATCATTGACCAAATGTCAGTTTAAGAGGTTTAATGAAGCTAAGCATGCCAATATAGGAATATGATTAAATCTTTCTGTGGGCATGATCAAAGATACTACTAAAACCGGAGGAATATTTCCAGGAATATTTCTGCTTCTCACAGCAATCCCAACTTTAATAGCCACAGCTGTTCCAATTGTTGCAAATGCTACTACATTAGGTGCAGTTGTGACCACAACCAAAATGGCTCTGAAGAAAGCAACCGGACATGGATTAAAAGTTCCACTATCAAATTTTTATTTACTCAATTATGCTATGTGATTGCACATAAAGAATTTTAGAGGTGTTTTTATGCATGAGCAATTGCAAAAAGTCCAAAACTGTCAGAAAAAGGTATTGTTAATCTCAACAAAAGCTCTGGTCCTGGAACTTATTGGGTTGTGTATGCGATTGATCCACATGGAATTGCTTGTTTTGATTTGAATGGGTGCTGCCGTCTGAGAAAAAGTCTTAGACAACAACTAAATAATAAGAATAGATGTTAACAGATACAGATGATGATGAAGTAATAACATGGCAGAAAAAATTCAAAACCATCACTGATGATTATACAGCAAAAATAAAAGAAATATAGCAGACATGCAGCCATCATTGGTATTGCTGCTTATTCAATTTCTACGCTAGTTGCTGGAACAGCCTTAGTATTAGCATCACCTGCAATGATGATGGTGCAAATTGTTGTAACAATCATTCTAAATTGAATGAGTACAGGATGAAACTACACACAGCAATGACTGCATACTCTAAATTGTCATCATTGGTTTCTTCCTCGCTCAATGATAGAATATCTGGTGAATTCAGTATCGCAATAAAGATCTACAATGAAGTATTCAACGACAACCTTGTGGCAAATTGGCGGCGTGCAAAACCCACCAACCTCTTTCACTACGGTTCGTTGCTAGGGAATGACCTCCGTACTTTACCCAGTGTGGATAGATAGAAAGAAGAATGCAGATCACTGAACAAGTATATTGAAGAAATAACAAAATGAGCCCCCTTTCAATGAACAAATATAAAATTTAATCAGTTTATCAACAGAATTTAAAATGAAAAGAAATCAATGACTTGGTTACAAAAGAAGGAAAATGGTACTAACATGTACTCAAATAAAAAGACAATACAAATTTCTTTAAATGTAAAATTACTTTCAACGTTAAATTACTATCTTCATTGCTCATGAGATGTGACCTTTGAGTGCAACGATGAGAGACTTCATCACCTATTTTATGCGGACATCAAGACTTCAGTTCTTCCTTGCTCTGCCGATCTTTCTCTAGCTGTTTTGTCTTGGACTCTTGTCCATCGAACTCTGACTTAACAATCGTCTCTGGACTTAGATTTCGGCTCAGAATTTGCTCTGGTACTGTGATTGTTCAGAGATTTCTCATGCGAATCCAGGAAAGCTGTTTCCTTCAATAAATAAAATGTCTCACAATAGACATAGGTCACATTCCCAGGTATATTTATATTTTTACATTAATTCGGCTCAGAAAACAAAAGGCATAAATTCTGCAGTAACTCATTGCTCCCTAACTGTTATGTTTACATAAACGGTCAATGCTTGTCCTGACCTTTATTCAGATCACACTAGGGATGGTCAATTAAATTCAACTCAGCCGTATGAACCCCCTTGACTTCTTACTCTGTTAAGTTACATATAGCTTAGACCTCCAGATCTAACTATTCTAAAATAGTTTACTCGACCAATTAAATATTACAAACTAGCATATAGATATACACTTAAGTGATCAATTAAATATTACAAACTAGTATATGGATATACATGTAATGTTAGGTCATACTCATTTTAGACAGAGTTAATCCATAAAACTATGAAATATTACCCATCATTCCTTAAATCAGTCATAAAAATTCCTAATCACTCCTATGTATTAAAGATTCAATTACATGCAATCTTGTCAACTAATCTAATGAAATTTTATTTACATTCAATCTTGCCACTTCTACAAATCAATTGATAATTAGAAAATCGAAGAATAAAATGTCATGACTAGCATTTCACTAAAATCCTGCAAAATGAAATCATACATACATACATCATATCAAGAATACATTTGCAAATAGAACAAATGAAATAACATTAAAATCGGGAAACTAAGATTGCATACCTTTTGTTGTTTCTTTTATTCATTTCCACGAACCTCAGAACCTCACGTATAGTCCGTCTCCTGAGATAACTATCTGGCCCCTTACTCAATAACGAAAACGTACTTGCTACGAATTCGGAGTCCACCTAACTTTCCTCACGAAAGATTGAAGACTGCTGAATTTTCCTAAAGTAAAACCTTTAATTTCTTACAGAGTAACGCCCATAAATCCATATTAACCAATCAGAATAGACTGTTTCCTAAACCTGTTCCGTAGAATTTTTGGATTGACAAGACAACTAAACATGCCGTAATTAACATTACTTTGAACAATCATCTATAGCCATCTCCTGCCTTTAACCGGTCGATTTTGGGCAAGGGTCTTAGGTCATTCTCTTGTACCATAACATCTGACTCGGTCATGTTACGTCCGATAAAAAGAATTCCCTTTTGACTTTCAGAGATGAAATGAAAAATAATCATCTAACTATCTCCAGCCCTTTCTACTTTAATTAAGTTGACTTTGATACAATTCCTTTAACCAAAGCTTCTAAGAGTTTTCAAAATTCGACACATCACAAACATTGTCATCAGTGATTTAAAACAATAACATAATAATGTCAATGTTCAATCAGTGATCGAAGGAATTATGCAACAGATTGTTGCTAATACTGCTACGGTAAACCATGATGATATCATCGAGTTCAACTAATCCTGAATTCAGTATTAATTTTCCAACTGCAATTCCAGCTTATCAGAAGAGTAACGTCATCTGAATTTTCTCAACTCATCCAGGATAGCATCGCTATTATTATGTATCATCCACCAGAATTTCTCACAGGTGGTGATGGAAAAAAATATCCCACACACATAGTTCCACTCTTGGCATCAACAAGTCTTGGAAACATTATAATGTTCAAAGATGACTTTAACAATTTTACAGTGTTGATGTAAAACAACAAATCATAGTAGTAATAAACAGCTAAACAAAATTATATCTGATGTACATTTTGCTAATCAATCTATGTTAGCAGGTTCTGCTAAATATAAAGGAATGATTTATGGTTTACAAGAATTCCTTAATCATTATAACATGAGAATAGCTCCAAACATTTGTGATACCAAAACTTAACATGTATGCACTAAAAATGAAACTCAACTAAAAATGAAACTCAACGACACTAATGATGATCACTTTCCTATAATCCTTGAATCAAAGATAAAATAGCTCCGTCAAATATCCTCTCAAATATTGTCCGATACAATAATAATCCTTACAACAAAGGCCATCCTGTTTCACTGGGTATTGTTAACATCACATCAACGATCATGGCCAATCTGGTATGTAACATCATAGATGGCAGTTGTTTTTTTCTATAATTAATGCTTTCATGTAGTTAAGCTATCTGGATAAAAGAGACATTTAAACATTATGATTAGAATATAGTACCATACTTGATCAGAGATAATGTATTCTTGTCACTGAATATGTATAAGCAATGACAAAAAATGGGAGACAAATACTTGATTACTCTGTCAGTGATAGATTTATCCACCATCTTTCTTTGAAATGTTTCCGAAAATGCTGACTTAGTGGTATTATTTACAACATAATATACTGAAGATGAGAAAATGTCAAATATTTAACAGCCAATTCATGGATGGGAATATAGTTTCTTCACCTGTTTCTGTATCTGTTGATACAAATGACCTCTCGCCAAACATTTTATATCTCCCAGTATTTCCAAGAGCAGTATTCTGACTGCGTAACGACTTCAAGATTATTAAAAAAAAGAGTTATTTTGTCTATTACCATCAATATGATTAATTATGTCTTTGATAACCCCATGAAAACATTCAAATACAAACCTATGAGAATAATATATCTTTTTTCCCTGCATAGAACCTGAGATAACCAATACAATTGTCATTACTGACTGTTTTTTCCAGTCTGCAGTTTCTGATGACACCATCACTATATGCTTCATAATTTTCAATGACAGGATGTTTCACAAATTCATTTTGATTCATTTATATATAATTTGTGTAAATGATTCTTTTGAAATCTGGCCAGATAGTAGTCTTCAATGATTTTTAATGGAGATTCACCTGACAACATTTTATCATAATATTGTTTCAGCTGTTTCTTTTACAACCACAACTGGGTTTCTCTTTTGAACTCAACACTGCATTGTAAATACGGTTTTGGTCCTAGAATCACTCTACAGAAGCTTTGCATTTGTTGGCCACAAATTTCATTTAATGATTGATTTATTACAAGGAGTTGAAAATCCAATCAAAAGCCATTGACTTTGGTTGTTTACTCGCATCATTATATATAATTAAAGTTTAAGTAAACAGATATTTGCTTTAAATATAGAAAGGAGGAATTTGAGAGAATATCCGCAACTGAATATTCCATTGCATGATTCTATCTTAACAAATTATCAAACTCTAAAATTATTTTTCAATGCAAGATCTGGTAGATAGACAGCAATATAATCAATCGTATCCGTGAAGCCAAGAAAGACTCTTGCAACAAAAGTGCAGCTCATACTTGGTCAACATCCAGAATCATGAACAACACCAATGGTGTTCTTGTTGATGCTAGAATAAGTGACGAACAAGGTAAAATATTAACTACCTAGCCAATCAGCGATATATTCTAATAAAATTTATTGTGCAGACAGATGATACTTGAATTATCCATGATAAACGTGAGCCTATACATGCTACTGTTACATTAAATAAAAAATCCATACCAGATATGCTGGTATTGATAAACCATATTATGAATGGGTGTACCGGGTAATGGCAGTTATCTACACAATATATCCACCTAACAATAAACCTAAATCTGATAATCTCAAGCCTATGAAATTGTCAAGGAGACTAAACTGTGTAGCTGAGCGAGTTCTGGAACATTTCTCAAATAAAATACTCGAAAATGGTTTAACAGATCTAAAACATAGAAAAATAAATGCTTGTGCAGAAACAGTTAAAGATACCGGAGCATCTATCAGTGACATTGCTAAGCTAGAAAAGAAATTAAGATTTCCAATAACAGTAAAAACACTACTCGGAGAAAATTTTTTACAAACTGAAAAACATAAAAAAATGGAACACATATAACAATCAATGATCATAACACATATGCATGGACTGATGTTGTATTTCCATGGCTTGGGACAGCTACATTTTATAGCAATTATTTTTTCAATGCTATCAGAGATACTAGGAAGAGTGACCCTGTATCTGTTTGATTATTTCAGTTAACAGACTCCATATATTACGATCAATTTGTAAAGCCTAATGGAGGAGAGATTTACCATAGAAACTTGCACTGAAATATAATTCTGATGTTGAAGTTGAACAATTACTGAATTAATGTGTTTTAATTGGATTTGCTTGTGTAAAATCATTTAGGTTTTGTAATAATCTTCATCCAATCGTTTGTGCATAGTTATGGTAAACATTTCAGAAAAATATTGGGTTCATTTGGTGCTGTTATGATACATGCTTCATAATGAAATCTTAATGTCGCTGAGTGTAAGTGAAGCTATTATACTATATCATCTGCAGAAACAAGTTTGGTTACGACGACAAAAGAAACATTGATCCCTCACAGTCACGTGAAGTTTGGGATAAAACTGATTATGAAAATAAAGTTGCAAAAGATCTTGGTAAGAAAATAATTTATATGTTTACTCAAAGTAGTTCACATGATCATAAACGACACTGTACAAGATTAATTATGGATGATGAGTTGCATTTTATAATTACTGATACAATGAACAAGGGAACATTTATAAGAAAAAAAATAATACTTTTCTTCATCAGACAGAATTCAACTAGGTACAATCATGAGTCATATCAATGGTGAGTCACTGCAATTAAATCATTTAAGATCTTCTATGCTCGCTTACATTTTAATAAATTTATTATCGATGATAAATTTCCTTGTTACACTGTCAGAGCTGCTACAGATTCATTTTATATAAATAAAAAAATATTTAGATTTGGTAAAACCGTTACTCAGCAGCAGCGAATGGAGATCATGGAAAATAAAACAAAAAGTATATTCAATTATTCTGAAACGGCAGATGTTGATATCAAAGAAAAATAATATGGTAATGGCAATTAAATACCAGTATCAACATAACCATCAGTGTTTGATCCCATGGCTAGACATTAAACAATTTATCTCAATGGACCTGGAGGTTCTGGCGAAACAACATGAATTGTTGAATTATTTCGGCAGAGTTAAGATATGACTGTGTTGATACCTATGCACAGACAAGCAAGAGAAATAAAGCAACAAGGAGTAAAATCATGTACATATTTCTTCAGATGGTGTGGAGATACCTGTCACCTGAGCAAATGGGTGAGAAATATGTTCGGAAAATCATCATGTGGGATGAGATTTGTAGAGTGTCATTAGAAACACTAAAAATATTTCTCAATTGGTAACTAACAAAAATACTGCTGTGATTATGTGCAGCAATCATGGTCAAGCACCACCTTTCATTGGGCAGTCTCTGCACGAGTGGTTAAAATCATTTGTGGATTATTATGAAGAAATAACAGATGATTATAGAGCTACTGATGAACCTCTGAATGAATTTAACAGATTAATCAGACTACAGCCAGAAAAAAATACAATGTGAGATAATGCATGAAATAATTTCAGAAACTCCTGTAAATGATTTTTGGAATTTTATGGAGACCAAATGATTTAATAGTTGCAAGTAGAAAAATAGTTCATGACGAATTGCACGAGAAATTATTTCTGTTACATAAGGAAAAGATCCCAACTTTACCTTTATCATTATGTTATATCCCAGCAGATACTTAACTGAATAATGAAACAAAATATTGTATTGTATGATTTTGTTTGGTTGATGTAGAAGTTATTGAGAGCGCATAAATAACTCACCAAGGAAACTGGGATATGCCATAACAATTCATTCATCACAAGGACTATTACTGATACAAACATCTGGATTGTCGATGACAGAATAGAATGGTCAAATTTAGTTTATCTCACAGTGTCTTGAGTCAGAAAAATATCTCAACTACACAGGATTATTATGACTAATAAGCAAACTGCTAGCCACACCAATGAAGTATTTGTTGGCATAATAAGAAAAACTATTTGGCTATAAAGAATGTGATATAAAAATTACTGTGATTTTGATATCAATGTTGTTAATTATGAGGCTAAAATGACAGAATAATCATTGTGCATGTTGTAACTGTAGTATGCTATGGGAATATTCAAGTAAGAATCCAAAACAGTTCACAGCAGACAGATATAATTGTGATCTTGGTCATATAAGTGATAATGTTACATTGACATGTCTTGTGTGTAATCAATGTCAGGATACTAATTTACAAAAGTGAGCATGGTAATTATCTGTCTTAAGGAATTACTTGTAATTGTTCTTTACAAATCTACACTGAGGAGTAGTTGAATCTAGTCTGTACATGGCAGGTCTACCAGTGGATCTAATCATGCTAGAAATCTTATATGTGATCACACTCCAGATAGGATCAGTTGCTCTTTTCTTTACCTCTTTCAAGTTCACCAGGTTCATATAAATACCTGACAGTCACTGGTTTTTTTAAAAAGTCATGTTGTCCATAACCATTGCTACAAGGTATGTTTTTTTTGTAATTGCATTAATAGTTTCCATAGAAGTTGCACGAGTATTTCATTATTTAACACAGCTATCACACTTGGTAACCTTGCAACCCATTCATGAAATCTCTCTCTGGACTTAAAAGTCAGTGGATATTTCCTTTGCATATTGATATCCAAATAACTGCTCAGCCAGTGTTCAATTAAATCATTCAATGACTGCTTGATGAATTTCATTGTGTCCTCATCTGATTGTAAACATTATGCTTTTTCATCAGTGATGATACTGTACCAAGAAATTCTTTGCCAAGATCAACCTGTATCAACTTTAGCCACTGTAGACCACCATATGATCCAGATTCTCATTGATAAATTTGTTCAAACACAGATGCAACTTGAGATGTTTTTGTTGATAATGGTTCTGATTCTTTATATCTATTTGCAACATCAATGACTGCGCATATTTGTATGTGTGTGATTTACGTCCATGTGTTTTAATGGTATTGTGTGGTAAAAGCAAAATATCTGCTTGATGAACTTTATTAGGGATGCTGACATCAAAATATGTGTACTGAATTATTTTAGGTGATGGTAAATATATTACTTTATCAGCTTGATCTTGAATGTCAAGACGAATATCGAAACGAGTTGATGGTCCACAATAATTATAACCCAGTAGGTGTTTTTCCCTGGGATATCAGTGTGTTCCCTAGGGGTGCAAAACTGAGAGTCAAATATCTCCTTGCTGTCAAACCTAAGGGTCAGATTGAGTAAAAAGCAAACTTTGGTATGAAAACTGGGGGTTAAATAAAAAATTGGGCGGTCTCTGAAGCGCAGATGAGTGTAAAGGGAAACACTGCTGGGATATTAAACCTATGGTAATCCTGGTAACTTTCCCAATGAAGCAGCAATATCACCTCATATCATATTTGAAATAAATTTATATTTTTTTGTGTGCCACACTTTTCACACCTGTTAGTGTGCATTTTTATTTTATGTTGTTATTATTGTTAAACCAGTGGTGGACTCTGCCTGCATTCATATTATTTATCATATGGATATAATTGACTTTTCTGCCACACAAAACTAAAGCCAGTCAATCATTACCCAGCACAACAGAATTATATCAGAATGATAATAATAGGTCCATCTGGATCAGGCAAAACACAATTTTTGAATAATCTGATAATGAGATGGCTGAATTGGGATAAATTTATATTTAGTATCACCATTGCGGATAATCAGTGATGTATATAAATACTTAAGGATTTTAATGAAAATGCAAAATCATTATGGTGGCGCTCTACAGTTTCGTATTTAGCATAGGGTTAAAATTTTAAAGAAAAAGAGTTTTCCCGGGTTTCCTCACTAGTTATACTGGTTTTTTAAAAGAGACTTTGTATATCTTAGGTATTGTTCAAAGAACCTTTAATTCCCTTTATTTTGATGTATGATTGATGGGTGTAATATGGGTTAGAGAGTATACAGCTTGGCCTTACTGCAGATGTGCACCTTTCAAAAAAGTGCTATCTCTACTTGCTCATTTTCACTTCTCGAACTTCAGATGTAAATTGTAAAGAAAAGAGCCGATAACTTTTTTTACATTTTATGTATTTGGTAATTCAGTCATTGCACTTTTAGAAGCTGGCATTATCTAGTTTGGCAAAATTCATTTTCCATATTTTAATAGCTGCCAAGAATAGTGTACTTTAGACAAATTTTAGTTGATTTGTGGAGCACAAGGGAGCAGTCATTTTAGTTTGCAGTGTCCTAAGCTCATTTAAAATTTCCAAAAGTACAATATCCAAAGAAATTTCATCCACATTACATGAAAGTAGTATATAGGTATGCCAACATTCTCTCCACTGTGCATGTTTAAAATGCAAACAACTTCACCTTACATACATCACTCTCTCAAAAGTACATAATAACTGGTGAGCGCCACCATAAAGAGGATATAGAAATTATTATTGTATGATTTAATTTTGATTGTATGGCTGAAATATTTAAGTCGCAAGCATCAAAACAGTCCTTTGTAATAATTGTCCTATATTTTCCCCCTCAGAACAGCATTTATTAGAGTCAGAGTCTTAAACCGGTACAGCCCCCCCCTCCTTATGATAAAAAGTGAACAATTTTAAAAATGTGCATTGCATTTTGTCAACATAGCAACCAGTGTTATGCTGATAGACAGGAACATGAAACTAACCATATTTATTCATAAGATGTCAACAATAAATTTCACAGTTATAAAAGGGATATAACAGGTGAGGTTCATAAAGGTCAAAGGTCAAAGGGTAAAATATTAACTAATTTTTTGATATGGAAGAAAGCGAATTTGCTTTGTTATCATTTATTTTTTAATTTCATTGCAAATAAATGAAATGAAACATTTTCACTATGTATTTCTGTTATTTATTGCAACATTTTTCAATTTAAGTTGACTTTATTTCTATATTCTAAGACTTCTAATTTCCCCATGATGAAGGTCACTACTCACCCAAACATGCCTCATAGCAAAGTAGGTATGCTAGAGCAAAAATAAGAATAATTAGCTTATTTTCATGAATAAAATCATTCTTAATGTACCATTTTACTCAGAAGATAATACATAATAATATGAAAATAAGAAAAATAATTGCATATATGTTTATATTTGTTTTTAAGGTGGCGCTCTACAGTTTCATATTTAGCATAGGGTTAAAATTTTAAAGAAAAAGAGTTTTCCCGGGTTTCCTCACTAGTTATACTGGTTTTTTAAAAGAGACTTTGTATATCTTAGGTATTGTTCAAAGAACCTTTAATTCCCTTTATTTTGATGTACGATTGATGGGTGTAATATGGGTTAGAGAGTATACAGCTTGGCCTTACTGCAGATGTGCACCTTTCAAAAAAGTGCTATCTCTACTTGCTCATTTTCACTTCTCGAACTTCAGAGGTAAATTGTAAAGAAAAGAGCCGATAACTTTTTTTACATTTTATGTATTTGGTAATTCAGTCATTGCACTTTTAGAAGCTGGCATTATCTAGTTTGGCAAAATTCATTTTCCATATTTTAATAGCTGCCAAGAATAGTGTACTTTAGACAAATTTTAGTTGATTTGTGGAGCACAAGGGAGCAGTCATTTTAGTTTGCAGTGTCCTAAGCTCATTTAAAATTTCCAAAAGTACAATATCCAAAGAAATTTCATCCACATTACATGAAAGTAGTATATAGGTATGCCAACATTCTCTCCACTGTGCATGTTTAAAATGCAAACAACTTCACCTTACATACATCACTCTCTCAAAAGTACATAATAACTGGTGAGCGCCACCTATATGAAGACAATGATGTTATTGATTTTATCACTCATATTGATGACACGCCATCTGTAGAAGACTTGGATAATTTAGTAGTGTATGAAGATGTTATTTCTTGACAATCAAATCCAGCTAGAATATTTTCTCGAGGCAGACACAAAAATACAGATGTGATTTATGTTACACCATGTTATTTAAATATTTCTTTGCACATGTGCAAGCTGCCCTGTTTGGTTTTTATAACAATAAATTTGCCTGATCCCAGATCAAGATATCATAACAGACTTGATACAATATTTGGAGAAAAAACCACAGCAGCAGAGAGGGTGATGTGACAAAAATAACACGTTATGAGTACAAAAATGAACACTCACAAAATTTTATAAACATGGATGTCAACAGCGAAGTAACAGCTCAAACTAAGCCCTGTAGTGATGCTACAGAGAAAATCTCTATTCGGTCAGAAGTACAGTTTTGACCTTTCTTTTCAAATTGTTATTTTGTGTGAATCTTTATTTTTTGAACAAACTTACTCGAATCCAATTTTGTAGGGTCCACCCTCTGCTGCTTCATCTCATCTTTGTCCATGTGGGTTTCAGTCTCTGACTCAGCCAATATGGGTACATGAGAATGCTTGCCACTTCCTGTGGGTAGGTCATGATTCGAGGTGTTTTCTCTGGTTCTTCCTCTACCAAAATATACTGGCTGCCATGTACAGCTTAACAGGTACTCAAAAAATGGTGTTATACAGATAACAAAAACAACAACTTGCACCACAACATGAACAAAGATGAGACTGTGACTGACACAAATGTCATGCTAATTACATAAGCTCTTTTCTTCTTAAAATAGTCATGATAAACTTACCAACTAAATTTATCAACCAACTTATAGTTACTGTTATCTTATCACAAATTAATTTACAACCACTGAACCATTCTACTGGGAACAAAATACAGTAATAAATGTTTTTGGATGCACCCACTGGGCAGTAAATGGATTTAATGGGCTCTTTTCATTATTAATTTCATCAACTTAATGTATGTATTATGGTTGACAACATATTTACTTTTGTTCTGATATCCCATATTTAATTTCCTACTGACAAAAGCATATAAACTCTTGCTGCATGGCAAAGTTATTAGGTGCAGACTCAGTTCCTCCCATTTAACAGCACAAGGCCAAAAAAATGAAAATGCTGCAAAACAAGGGTGAACATTTTTTCTTCCTCTGATGAACAGAAGAACATGTGGTTTGTATGCCAAACTAATACAAAAAAAACAGTTGATTTATATTTACAATGTAATAAATATGAAGATTTATAAACATTACAGACCTTCTGAACCATAAACTTGAACACAATATATAAAACCAAAATTATCAGTATCTTTCATTTATTTGGTCAGATGGATATTGAGATAAGAAAATAATAAATTTAGAAGTAACATTTTCAAGTTCTTTTGACCTGAAATCTGACAATTATATTGTGCCTTGATAGATGAAGATGGGGACTCTGCAGAAAGTAATGTCTATAAAACAGAAACTGAGAACAGATCATAATGCAAGGGAGGTAACTCCTTTACACAGAATCAACATCATAACAACCATAACACAGAGTGCAGAGTGTTACTTAGCAAGTAAAGTACATAACTCTTCCTGGTAGAAAATCAACCTTCAAAAATCCAAAATAACCAAATGAAACAAAACTTGGAATATAAACTAATGAACATTACATACAGTGGTCACTCTCTACCGCATTGAAAAACTGGTCTTATAAAATAGGTGGCTTCTCTTGGTGTTGGCCTAATCAAAGGATACCGTTGATAATGGTGTTGTCCAAACTCAGAAGAGGATCTACAGTACTCATTTTCATAAAACTAAATCCTGTTTTTCAAAAAAAACTCTTAATAATTCTTATACAACATTTGTGACCCAATCAGTGGTAACCTTCTTGAAATCGTATTACTGATCACAATGTGAATAATCTTGAATCAATAAGACATATATGGCTTCATTGCTTTGCAATGAGAAAACATGATAGAAAAATAAATGTTCCTCTTAATCAAACTTAATGAACTTAATCAAAATGTAGACATGGATTAAACAATAGTCAGTACCAAACTTGAAGTAACAGTAATTATCTTTTTCAAACATTAACTGATACAGCTCCTTGCCAAACAGATAATCTACACAGAATGTAGTTATGTAAACAAAGATATATACTAATATAGTAATAAACTGTTACATATTGCCAGAAAAGGCTTTTCACCTTAGTCCTTCCTAACAATTAAATGCAACTGACTTAACACACATTGTACAAAGTTTTACTAACAATCATCAACCTTGCTTGACTTTGGTGATGAATGTACATTACACAGTATTGGCAATGAATTATATTTTGCCACCCACTTTTTTATGATGCATGAATTGCACTGTTCATATTCTGCCAAAATGTTGTCCAACAAAAACTAGCTTGTGGATGGTGAAAAAATCTTCCCTAATACAGGCTAAGGAAATCTAAAGTTTTACATTAAGTAATATGAGCCTTGTCACCTAAGTTTGATAACAAATAACAATGAGGTGCAAGTGGCCCTGAACAATTTACCATTCAACAAAGTAGGCTTATGTAGTATTTTAAGAATAGAACCAATGTAAACCATCTACCAATCATTATATCCTGCTGCCTTTACCTAATTAACTATATCCTGCTTTTAAGAAAAACATTCTTACCATCAAGATATAATTAATACTGTATGCTTTGTCTCCTGCTTATCACCAAAGTTGTTCAAGCTCTTGATAATGTTGTTAAAGTAACTGTTGTAGGGTTTAACGCCATTTTTCAGCACAAGATAGGCTATACATGGCGTCAAGTATTAATGGTGGAGGAAGAAACCTGGAAAACCCCAGAAGAAAAACAGACCCACAAGAAGCTACTGGCAGGCTATTTCACTTACCCATGTTAGCCGCGTCTCAACTTGAACTCACGCAGACAGAGGTGAGATGGCAGTGATCCGTAATGGTCAGTGCTTTAGACCACTTGGGCACTTGGGGGCCCTCTTGATAATGTAAACCTAGTTATTATCACAAATAGTCATAGTTGTTATTCTGGGGTTTAACGCCATTTTTCAGCACACAATAGGCTATACATGGCAGCCAGTATTAATAGTGGAAGAAGAAACCAGGAAATCCATGGAAAGAACTACAGACCCACGAGAAGCTACTGGAAAGCTTTCTCACATATCTACATTTGCCGAATCTCAAACTCCATCCCACGCAGAGGTGAGATGGCAGTGATCCGTAATGGACAGCGCTTTATACCATTTGAAACCCCCAAATAGACATTAAAGAGTATGTTGATCAGCTCAGCCAAGCAGATGCAAAATCAACTTGTTATTACTCACAACTGAGCATCGTCATGGCTGACTACGGAAACTGACAATAAAAACATGGTTACGTTTATATTCATTATTTCATTAGTTTTTGCTGGATTTCAGTGAAATAAAAAGCAGCTTACCTTGTATAGTGTCTGTTATTCATATATTTCCATTTTATTTACTCCTACAACAATCAGACAAGAAATCCCCGTCGCGTTAACTGTTTTGAATCACACAAAATAAATCGTCATTTGAATCAAAATCACATACATCTAGTGTTGAAACGGGTCTAACATCATTATCTGATCCATTTACTAAGAATGATCCATTAAACTCTTCGATATTGCTTGCACTGAACCCTTTAAAGTCACAAATATCTGACTAGGAATCCATTTTTGTTTATCTCAACTACACGTTTTGTACATTGCCGGAAATTTCCTTCCCGCGTGTCTAAATTTAACCTCTCAGCTTTCCAACTGGTATCAAAATGTTCAGTAATCAGTCTTCTCATTGGTTATGATAATGAAAAATAAATAAATATCTGTACTTTCAACCAATCAACGTTTAGTTAACATAGCAGTTACGTCCGCATATATGCGACACTGGGGTTTTGAGTACAGCAGAATTACACGCTCATAAGCGACACTGGGCGCTCATAAGCGACACTGGGGTTTTAAACAAGGCTTATCGACACTGCATATATGCGTCAGTGGGGTTCAGGAGCTATTTACAGGTGACACTCAGATGCGGTAGTCGTAGTTAAAGGGTTAACCTCATTCATGACCCTGAAGATATTGGCCCATATTTCAAGTCTCAACAAAACTGAACTAGATTTATTTATTACTTCAAGAGTGGTAACAAGTTCACCCAATCAGATGAAAGATCACCTCATTAGTATGCATAAATCTCAGTTATTTCCTGTCTCACCCAAGATCTTGATGATAAAGGTCCAGATTTCAAGTTTGATCAAAATCAAATAATGTGGTTTCCAAAGTGGTAACTAACTCAGCCAATCAGATATAAGATCATTTTGTTAACCCTTTACCTAATATAAGCGCCTTTTGTCCCTTTGCTGATGTATCATACAGGCGCCTTTTGGCACTTTACCCGATGTTCATATAAGTGTCTTTTGGCAACTCTGTAAATAGCAGCCATCTAAAGCGGGATTTCACAGCGCCACCTTCAGGGAAAACCTCTTATTAGATACTACATTCATTGGTGAGAATGATCATTACGTCACATCACATGGTCACTGTTGATGCTCTGGTTACAATCTGCTGTTTAAAGTAGGTCGTAACTGGGTCGTATTCTTCATTTGACAAAATGGAGGTCTCTGATATCATTCAGTACTTGAACAAGTAGAATCACAACTATGAAAGCTTCAATAATTAGGTAAAGGCTCTGAGACTGATGTAGGAAGCCCTTAGTTTTTATAAATTATCAAATTCAACTGATTTAGAGATGTAAATGCAGAAAAAGAACTTGTAAATTATGAGTATGATAAATTGCCGCTACGGTTAATCACGCGGTTTCACTGATTTGATAGTGAACAAGTTTTCTCAAGATTTTAAAGCTTATACAAAATTCTTTTGTTAAAAATAATTATACAGCTATAATGACCATATTTTACTCTTAAATCTTTCCATATATAATATATATGTGTACCAAAAATGTAAAATTGCTGTTAAAAGTAACATACACTTCACTGTTTAACAGGCCTATATGTAGCGGATTACACTGGGTAACTTTGCTACATGCGTATCAAAGGGCGAAAACGCCATACACTCTATAAGGGAAAGGGTTAATCTACATGAATCCTGTTTATTATTAAATTCTTCCAAGATCAAGAGGACATAAGACCATATTCTAAAAAAAAAATTCAAATGGTGACAGCACACACTACAGTCTCATCATATGCTACTTCCTCTAATCCACAGTAATACCCCAGTACCACTGTGCTTAAAAACAGGTGTGAAGTAAGCTGCAGCTGTAAGCAATTTATCAGGGTCTTCAACAATTATCAGTAATGGTAACATTAAAGTAACATTAATACATGCCTATATGTCTTTAACTAAAGTAACATTAATACATGCCTATATGTCTTTAGGTTATTTGTGCCATACTTTACATTTCAATCTAACAGCTAATTTAATTAAATAATGGACTACTGTGCATAAATTTCATATAATCATAAAAATCATACCTTTAAATTGAACAAGAAATGTGTTTTAAGAAACTCTTGAAACTATTGCTATGCAGCTGAGGTGAGCCTAAAGATATAATGAAGGGCATAACTCCTGATCCTAAGCCTTCCTCCCCTTGAGACGATGACACAGGGCAACAAGTGTTTCTTGGGAGAAAGAAAACTGATCTGGGTTCAAAATTTAGATGCTTTCATAATCACAAAATACTTATGAAAAATGCAGTCAGATTTAAAAGTTCTATCAAGTTTTTGTAAGTACTACATTTTGAAGGGACTTACTGCAAATAATTAGTACAATTGCCTATAATACATAATTTCTGCAAAATATGCATAAACAATACCAAAATGTAAAAAGTAACTTCTTTTTCTTTCCTCATCAGCTGTGTAGCATGTAGCCGCCTCATACTGTGATAATACATGCACATGATCTACAGTACTGATAATACAGTGGACAATGGCACGGCCATCTGTTTCTTTGTTTCCTCTGAATACTAGTATCTTTATTAATTATATTTGTGTCTTATAATTATCCTCACTATCCCCTAGAAATGAATATGTTGTCCCCAATATGTTCCTGCTCAGTCTAATCAAGCTGAAAGTTTATGAACCTCATTCAGTCCGAAAAAAAACAAACTTGGACATGTAGATCATGATTAGTCTGTTGCAACAATCATAACATTATGTCACAAAAAATTGAATGAAATGAATTTGAAAATGCATCAATTTGGTTTATGAAAGATTCAGCAATTGTAATTAATAGTTGTACTGAAAATTTCTAATCTTTGATGGTTCTTGAAAATATTTTTCAAAAACATCCATAAGTAGTACCAAGCAGGCATACTTCATCTGATTTCTACTACTATTAGTTCTTTCACATTTTTGATCCAATTATAGCATAATACTTTTGCAGCATTTTTTAAAACCCTATGTAAAAAGTTAAATTTTTCAAAACTATGTTTAAGGGTTTCATTATTGATATGATTACAGGATGAATGTTTATGAACATATCAAGTTCATCAAGCAATACTTGGGAGTGAGGGTCCTAAATTGTAAAAGCCTATTCTATATAGATCTAAATAAACCTTTCAAAACTAATTATTTCACATTCTGTGAACAAGATGACAAATTATATATTAACAGGTTTAAGTACAATTTGTCTTGCTTCTTGAATGTGGTGCTTTCATTTCAGATTCCCCTGCAAAAGTGAATATTTAATATTTTCTTTGGTTGCAAGTTTCTAAAAAAAAGTTAATTACATGATAATAGGACTAATTTTAATGGGATTTCTTCTCGTCAATTGCATCACACTGCATTTTTTAGGTTGAACTGCAAATCCCATTTGTGTGACCATTAAAATTTGACAATAGTTATAAATATGAAGGAAAAAAAAACCCAATTCATTTCTGTATTTCATTGTTTTTTGTCGTTTAAAATACAAAATGTTAATAAAAAGTACACTAAAACTGATAAAAATGTATCAAAAATGTATCATAGCTCCTTACTGCTCCAAAAGCCTAGACAAAAGTGGCATTGGTGGCTGTCAGACTGGTAATCCAAGGGTTACTGGTTTTATACCTACACAGGCCAGTCTATGCTGACTGCCTTAGTGTGTCCTTGAAAGGGTGCTAAGCTCCCATATTCACCACCTGATATTGCTAGTAATGTGTTAAATGTGACATTAAACCAACAAGCTATGCCAAAAGCCACTGCTTACAGTATAAATAAATATGATTTTTTTTTAAATTACCAGTAGAAACTGGATTTTGCAAGTTTATACCCCTAAAGACAATATATTCCAAACATTAAGTCAAGTTAACAGGTTCTTCAAATGGTTGTAATTGGAAAGTATGAACTTAAAGGATGTCCTACTTCTTGGCCAAATGATGCCACTATTGTTAATGACCAGGGACTAATCCGGTACATGGAAAAATGGAACTGTGAGGTCACATTACCAAATTTGAATACTAACAAAACCCATACACCAGCAGATACTGACTGATGCAAGGAAAAATCAAACAAAACGTCTCCTTCTCATAGGCATGAAATTTATGATAATAACAAGTTCATGGACATATGTATGCCTTCGATTTCATTAAAAACATTTACCCATTTACCTGTAGCCTTTCTTGATAAAAAATTTAGGATCTTCTACCTTACTGGTTTTAACTGCTATTCAGGTACATACTGAAAAATAGAAAAGAATATTAATCATAACCTTGACGAGTTCATTCAACAGCAGCTTGATATCAACATAATCAAATAGGAATAATAGTTTTCACCTCACCAAACTTATCAGACAATGACACAAAGATCTCATATTAAACAACAGTAACCACCTGGCTTACATAACTGGACAATTTATGAACTGTAAGAATATAACCTATGTAAACTACCTCAAAAACTTATTAATGTTTATGATACCATTTTACTAGTCTGATATTTATAAAGATATATGCATTTTTAATATGCACAGTTTCTTGCTCATGCATGAAGTCACCCAAGCTATTTAAAAGTTAAAGGTGAACCTTAATTTGTGGTCTACTGAGACATCTGGCTTAACACAAACTGAATTATAATTGTTTGTAAATTCTTTTATGGAAGAGCAAGGCCTAGAGTTTCTTTATTCTTGCTAATTAAAACTGGAAATGTTTCAGAAAAAATGCACTTTTTTGTTAAAGTTAAATTATATAACTTTCAAATATTTTGAGTAACTGCAGTGAACATATGAACGTTCATAAAATAATGCAGAATACACAACAAAAACTCCTGAACAGAAGCTTAAAAGATTAAGCTCAAAATTCATCACACACTTTCAACTGTATTAATAAGTTGACCATAACAATATGAATGATTTATCAGAATGGATAGTGTTCAATCACCAATTTAGTTCAAATAAATTACTTATATTTTTGAACCCTTTTCACCTATCTGACCACGTAGTCCAACTGACCACTGCACCACAATTTACGTTCATGTAAAAAGAGTACAGTTGGCATAATTTTCTTTCGAAGTGAATGGTGATTTGTAATTGGACATGGCACTTTACTCAACTTACCTCAGCACAATATATTCTATCAAAATGATGGCAGACTAATAAAATAACAAAAATCAAACCAAACCAAAATTACAAATAAATCAAACCAAACCAATCATATTAAATAAAGTTTTAAACACAAAGATCTGATTTTTTTTAAAAAAGCAAATTACCAACAGCTCTTGCACTAATAAATTCCGCTCTTCAAACAGTGAATTATATTTGTTCACTTCCCTGCTCTACAAATCTAAATATGACTCCCCTAATTGTTTTCCTTTATCAGGCCAGGATTTCTGCCTTCCTATTATTGGTCATAATACTCTTGTGGGGTTTACTCTACAAACATGTATTAATTCAAATGAAACTACATATTAATATCATGGTTTACATCTTTCTTTGTACTAGGCATCTATGTGTTTCACCCAGCTCTGAAATCCATCTATTCTATTAATTTGTTCTCAGAGCAGCAACTGATGTACAAAATACATGTACATCCAAAAGACTTGAATGCCTCTGCTCATAGCTATTGTTACAAAAAACTGTTACCAGTTGCTTTCACAGGAAATATAATCCTGCTGACACATGAAATATAGATTATGTTGACATATTAAATATACATTCTGTTAATATATGAAAAATAGATCATGCTGACACATTAAATATACATTCTGTTAATATATGAAAAATAGATCATGCTGACACATTAAATATACATTCTGTTAATACATGAAAAATAGATCATGCTGACACATTAAATATACATTCTGTTAATACATGAAAAATAGATCATGCTGACACATTTAATATTGATCCTGCTGACACATTAATACTTTCATTTTTCATCAATCAAATTTCTTCTACAGAAATAAATATATCCACTCCATGTACATAGTGGATGCTGGTTTGCATATGCATCCTTACTGTAGTGTATCGCAAATGTCAAATAACAAAATCACAAAAAAGACAAAAATATCACCAATTGCTTGAAAGAACCTGCCATTAACACACGACGTTACAAGATGCAAACTGACCAAGATTGTATTGTAATCAGGTTAAGTATATGACAGTTTCTCGAAAATAAAAATCATTATTATATTCTTTTCGCTAGCATGGGTTACAAAAGTGTCATTTTAACATGTTATTATTGTGTATAATATTTGCCCTAAAAACATTAATTATGATCACATCTAGGAACAAATGAATAAGCACAACTTGGAGTGAGCAATAAACTCTTTAATTAAATTTTATTACAAAGCAAACCCCAAAATCTGACCATGGTATCTTTAAAGTGTGCCGATTTTTCTCATAAAGTTTCCCCGACATTAGGAAGTAAAGTTTGGTTCCTTGGATTCTTTTAATTGTGTTAATGTTCTTTTTCATTTTTTATTAAGTCAGCTGACAAATAGAAGTCAGCATTGATTCCTTTTTACCTGTTTTAATGGGCATTTTCAAAATAACTTAAAATAATAGAATAGTTTTGAAAGCAACACAATCTAGTGTGTTGGGCATGAATATTGATATAAGGCTGGACAGTAAATTAGTTTTCAGTAGTTTCATCTAAATGTTCCTTATCCATGGTTAACAATGATTTAATTTTCAACAAAAAGCACTTCATCTTGTACGTCATTTCCATGTTGCGTCCTCTATAGGTGGGATATCGTAGCTAAGGGGTAGTAACTGCGCTGTATACATCTTTTTCAAGTAATGAAATTATTTCTTTTTTACACTTGATACTTTTCTGTTGTTCTTTTTGTGCGTCTACAACCACTTTTAATCATATAATGCAAATCTGATGTAAATAGAAAAATGTTAGAGTGTGGCTGGTGACCTTTAATAAAATTATGTACTGTCAATTTATGAAACATGGTGAGGTTACCAGTAAAGTGGATAAATCTTCCATCAGGCACAAAAAAATCATCTATCCTGAGTCACTATATGAAATCGATCACATGATAACTAATGACACTGCATAGATCCAAATTACTAACACATGCATGTAAATTTGATAATCCCCTTCAAAAGTTTTTAAAAAATTAAACTTTTAAATTTGCACTATGGATCTCTTTGTATGAAAAAAAACACCCTTACTATTGAAAAATTTATTAATAAAATATAGATGTTAAATATAAGCCCCTAGTAAAATACTAATTTAAAAAAAATGATTTATTAACTGGGTTCAATTTAGTCTGTACTCTTGCACCAAGGACCCTGTTTTCCACCTTTGGCACATAAGACTAAAGAAAACAATTTTTTTTTTTGTTCATATTTGACTGAATTAAGTGTATCCAAAGCTGATAGAGTGCTCAATGCTAAAGAAGCATAAAATGATCAATTTCACAGGCTGACAGAAACATCTTGCAGATTATGGCTTAGTTAATGTAATTTATAGCCAATGTAAAGAGAAAATGAAATTGTTAGCAAAAACACAGCTACATGTATATTTATTTCCAAAGCTAAATACATGAGGAAAAAATGTAGATGATTGTCCAAATGATTCTAGAACTTGTGACAGGGAAGAATGACAATGCTTACTGGTGCTGATCTTGGACTCTTAGGCATTAATACTTTGAATCTGTAGTTGGTCAGACTAGTGCATGGTTTGCTGAAATTCCCTTGTCCATTAGAATAATACCCTGAGTGATAGACATGGGGGTTTTCTTTGCTGTCAAGAAAATTTTACATAACCATGCTGTAATGTCCCTCAACTGTAACCTGTCTAGGCTTGTACAAAAGTAACAAGAAAAGACTGAAGCCAACAAGCTTTGTAAAATTTAAAAATGAGATAAAGGACTTACAGCTTTTGAATCAAATCCAAATATAATTCCAAATATAAGTCCTATCAATAAAAAGTTCTAAGAGAATCACAGTTCGAATCCCAATGAAATTCCAAGATGGAAGTCGATGACATCTTCAATGGTCTGCTTTGACTGATGTGTCAACAGTTCCTTGTTGAATCACAAAGAAATAATATTCCAGTTTAGAATTTCTGAATAAATTTTGATAAAATGACTTTGTCCAAGAATTCTGATAAACACTATAATTTTACCTAGGAAAATAAATTAATAATTTCCAAAAAAGACAAATTTAACTTAAACTGGTCACAATAAAAAAAACCTTTCAGCTTGAAAGGTTTAAAGCACAACTGGCTATTTCTTCTTAAGATAATGACTATACAGTAAATTAAGACATAAAACAGATTTTGGATGGTGTTACGTGATCACCTTCTCAAATGTCTGGGAATTTTTTTACATGCCAATTGTCATTCACTCTAGTATAACCTTAGCTAAAATTAATGAATTTACTCTAGACATGAATATTTAAAAAAGTTTACTCCAAAGCTGATAATGGTTCTGAATCTAAGTCTGTAAAAGATACAATGTTTCAAACTACTGGCTGTTTATCAGGTTTTAAAAACCAAATCCAGTAGAGAAAATGATCATTACAGTAATATATAATGGAATAAAATAAAAATATAAAAATTCAAAACAAACAATTAATTAAATTACATATACATATCTCTACAATGTTCAAGTAAAATTCAAAACAAACAATTAAATTACATATACATTAACGCTACAATGTTCAAGTAAAATTATATAATGCTGTAAAGCTATGTTTTGAAGAAATTAAAAAATGTATAAACATGATTGCTTTGAATAATTATGTTTCAATTTCTTCAATAACAAGCAATGTAAGGAGGGGGTCAAAATGATACCATATTTTTATTCAGATGGGGCCACTAGATCCCACTTTTCCCATCTGGTACTGAACACTGCACAGAAAATATGGCTTTGCCATTGTTTTGTGGTCTAATTTTACATATATGTACATATACTAAGCAAAACACCCAAAATCTATCAAAAGTATACATTGTACAATTTACAGTCAGCCATAAACTAACATCTAAATGCCATCCTACCTTTTATCCTCAACTACTGTATAATCCAAAAGAATCACTCAAAACCAATATTGAAATAAATAAAATATAAATCATACAGATCAAAGAAGGCCTTCCCATTTAACCTTCAAGTGACTATTGTAAATATTACATTCATCACTCATCATTTTGTGAACTAATAACTTGAGAGAAATTTACTGGTGTCACTGACATGACAGCAGCAGAGCTAGTATTTGACAAGTAGGACATCTAGAGTATAAGCCAGTGACAGATTATCAAAAGACAAAATCCATCAAAGAAATGTACAATGCTAAATCAATTTTCACCCAATGGTTTAGGGGACAAAGTAAATGAAAGGCAGACAGAGAGAGTATCACAATATCCCTTATGAAAGTGTACAAATAATACTTGAACTGCAATTTATTTTAAAAGCTTGTCCCAAACTGGTGATTTCTGGTCATTATTTTCTGTATACTATTAAGGAATATTCTATCAATATTAACAAGCCAAAAACATGACTGGATATTCAGCTGAATCCCATCAAATGATGAAAGGAAAGCTACTTTTAACAGAAGAATACACTTGCAATGACAATACATATTTCTCAATAACAGCATCAAACACAACCTTTGCAATAAATACATTAGTACTGTCCAACTTGTTGTGAAAGAAACATTTTAAGACATCAATCAATTCCATTCCTACAGATGAACTTACCTTTAGAAAGCTATTTCAACATGTCAATGATAATACACAGTGCTAGACAATTACATTCTGTAACTTATATTTATGAATCACAGATGAGGAAGGGCACGCCAATTTATCATGCTGCTTGTATAATCAAGCAAGAACTGGACAAGTAGCATTTTAAGCAGATTCTGTATTATGTACAAGGATGGATGAGTATAATCAATGCAGGACAAGTAAAAGTTACAAGTCACTTGCCATGCAGGACAAGCATCTAACTAACATTGTTCAAGAATAATAATAATAATAATAATAATAATAATAATAATAATAATAATAATAATAATAATAATAATAATAATAATAATAATAATAATAATATATGTACACCTCTGCTACTTTTTGTTTGACAGACAGATGGCAGCAGCAAATGACAGAAATGCTCTCAATATAGGAGTTTCATTAAGGAAAACAAAGATAATGTTTATACAAAAGAGCAGAAAGCAAATTTTCAAAGATCTTTAAGATCTTAACAAAGTTTCACCCACTCCCCAACCATAAGCTTAAGTCAATACCATATACACTTGCCTATAAGTTGGATCCAACAGCAAACTGCATGGATCCATACCTACCATCACATAATGTGCCAGCCGAACTATCTATGGAGTATGCTACAAGTAACCTATGGAACAAAAAACACCAAATCTTCCCACGATGACAGATGAGAATATGTTGTAAGCATTTATACCCAACTTTGAAGAAAATATATATGGTATTCTAAACCCATTCTCCTCTGAATTTAAAGTATTATGCACTGAACACTGAATAAAATAACATGTACTGGAATTTACTAACAATCCAGGACATGATACAGGAAACTGGTCTGAATAAGAGCTATGTTCTACTATGAAAACATTTTTTCAAAATGTCATGAAATTATTAATGGTTTTATCTAGTGTAACAAGAAAATATTACTCTTCAAATAATAATTCTGAGAAGAGAATACATTTTCAAGTACCTTTATGTTATATATGCCACTATAAATGAAGCGACTTCAAAAGCAAATGTTATGGATCAGAAGACTTATTTAAATTAAACTTGCAAAATCATTACTCTGTGGACATAATTTGTTGGCAACAAACGTTTGGTTGATTTAAATAGAATCTTTTGCACATTACTGGCAATATCATGCCAGGAAATGGGAACCAAGTTCCTTTCCCAAAGACAAGTGTGCCTGAAGTATCTGACCCATGCTGGCCTGGGTGGGTATCAAACCCATGCCTCTTGGATTACAAGTCCAAAGCTCTATGAACTGAGTTACTGTAGTTCCCTGTGTGGGAAAAAGTGGCAAACTCTAAGTTCATTGGATCAGTTCACAGCGATATCCAATCAGAATTGAGATAGAGGGTATGATTACAATTCTGACCCAAATGATACTTTAGATGTGCAAGAGAAAATTTAGCATTCACCTGAAAGGATTGTGAGTCAATAGGGTTTACTCTGAGAAGATAGCCACTCATAATTTGTCAGAAAAATGTAGAAGTATATTCTAAGGAAATAAAAAGCTCCAAAAGGTCAGTAAGTTATTTGCTTGATTTTACAGAATATTAAAGCAATATTCAAGAATAAAAAAGGGATTCAAAAGTGTAATATTTGTGGTATGTATACTTAATTACTTGGATCCCCTTTAGTATGTAGAATTCCCATTGTAGTGATTTATTTACATACATATTTGAGAATGGCTTGAGCCTAATTATTGTGAGTAGTATAGTAGTATAATGGGATTTGGAATACCTACTGATGTGATAGAATTTATTGGTATATGTATAAGAACTGATACCTTGCTGTACTATGATGTTTGTTTTACCCTACTAGAACATGGGTTTCTAGATGTGAATGAATGTACAATCCAAGAAATTTAATAGCTGTTATCTAATGAAAAGCTGTGAGTTACAAGTGTGAGATAAGAGGGCTCAGGAAAAGATTGTACAGTCCTTGTATTGTCACAGAAAGCATTTTTCCATTGAATCAAGAGACTTAAAAGAGTTGGAGACAAAATTAAGGCTGTAGCTAAGCCAGTCTAAGTCCACATAATTAGTCATTGTAGAGAAATTGGAGGAGGGTGAGGAGTCTAGAGAAAGTGAAAAAGAAGTCTAGAGAAAATCAAGTAGGAACAGAGAAGGAAGTGAGAGAAATAAGAGATAGAAAGGATACACCTATGCATAAAAATATAAAGACAGACAGAAATCAATCTCACACTGCTAATCAAGTTATGCAATAGGCTTATTAAAGGGTTAAGCAGAAGGAGTGTAATTAGGAATTTGAATCATTTAATTATTGAATTGTTATTAAATTGTTATTCTTTGAATTTCTACCTTTTTGTGCATTTAACCATATAACCTTCAGCACTGCAGACTGGTGGCTTGGAGCTTTACATCTATCTTTTACTAAATTTAACTTCCAACAAAATAGAGTTTGGGTGGAGCTTCTATAATAGTTTAAATGAAACATTGGGAGCACCACACCCCAACTATAACAATATCCCATATAAGATATAGTGTTCTTCATATAGTAGCCAAAAGTTGTTTATCAATGACTAACAAAAGTTTCCAATGACAGCCAAGAAGCATTTTTTTTTTAATAAAAATAGATTTTCCAATGTTACTTTATCACTGAATATAAGGTATATTTTTATTCGGACAATAATAGATTTTTTCCAATGTTACTTTATCACTGAATTGTAATTTAATTGATTAAATGTAGTTTGAATAATACACAGTGCATCCTTCTCTAGCCCCTTTTTGGACCCCTCTTTTTCTACAATGGTTTACCAGAGTGAAGTTATTAGTATATATTAATAAGCTAGTAACTAAATTTAGATATGTTGTCATGTTGAACCAATCAGATTGCTGAGTTTGGAGCATGTGATCAAGCATTGTCAGTTTGTGTCATTCACATAGCTGGTGGATGCCTGTAGAGATGTGTGCTTTTCAGTGAACTGTCCATTAAAACATCTAACTTAAAACATTTATCAGCAGAAAGAACCACCATGTCATGTATTAGCATCCTCAGGATAGGACTTGTCAAGTTATCATTGTCCCTATATACCTCATATCAGCCCCTTGTGTCTCCACATACAGGTATGGACACTATTCACAACCCTACAAACTCCTACATGTCTCCTGTCCTGAGGTCCACACCATCTCATTTATTTAGGGCATTTCTTGCATAGCATACTGTTCCAGTTCTGTTCTTGGGTGCATTGCCCAACTTCGAGCATTCATGACTTGACTGTTGAACAAGGTTTTCAGCACTTTAAAAACTGCAGCATTGCCAAGTTTTCATGCATTTAAAAAACTTTACTTTGATCCCGAATTTGGGTCAGTTCTTAAATGTACTTGTACTATTATACCACTATACTTCATACCTGCTTTCTATGGTGAATGTATGGAGTATCGGCTGATGTTTGTTTTCATGGCATCCTCAGGATAGGACTTGTCAAGTTTCTGTTATCATTGTCCCTATATACCTCATATCAGCCCCTTTCGTCTGGTGTCGGACACTCTTCACAACCCTACAAACTCCCACACGTCTCCTATCATGAGGTATCCTTTAGAACAATTCAGAGCAAGCCATTTCCAAGTTTTCATTCATTCAAAAACTTTGCTTTTGAACCCCAATTTGTGTCAGTACTTAAATGTACTTGACTATTATGCCCATATACTTCATACCTGCTTCCTACGGTGCATGTATGGAGTATCAGCTGATGTTTGTTATCATAGCATCCTTATGATCGGACATGTGGAGTTTTGCTTATCATTGTCCCTATATATCTCGTATTAGCCCCTTTCGGCTTCACATACAGGTGTGGGACACTCATCACAACCCTACAAACTTTCACATGCCTCCTGTCCTGTATTCCAACCAACTTTTCAAAGCTCAAGCAGTTCTTGAGGCAATCTCCTACATTCATGAATTTTTCAAGTTCTAAAAATTGTATGAAATACAATCAAGAGTTATAAACTCACCAGATTTCATGATTCCAGGTATAATATTATTTACTGTGCAAAAATCCAGAAAAAAAATAATTTGTGTGTGTGTGAATATATATATATATATATATATATATATATATATATATATATATATATATATATATATATATATATACACACACACACTTACACACACAATATTAAACTCACTGTTCCCTCCCTAAAGAGGGGAGAGAGCAGATGCTAAGAAGCCCACCTCATGTTGCTACCTATAACCTAAGAAGACTGGTTTTGAGTCAGTGATGATGTACACAAGTATGTTTTAAGTGTTCAGATGCTGATAGTAAGTGTAGTACAATAGCTCTCCTCTATGTCACAGATGTAAGCTAAAAACTTAGTAAAACATTCGTCCAAGACTTCTTTGTAAATACACCTATCAATGTCAGTCCTCTTCAGGACTGCAATAAGATCTTTCAATTTCAGCAGTTGTTATAGTCAATAAAATTATGCCCATTCTTGATGTCTCAATTTCAACACATTAAACAATCTGACAAGACAATGATATGTGTCAAATAAATTTACAACTTGACCTTTTATTTGATGGGAAAATATTAGTGAGTTCCTTCCTCTTCAAGTCCAATGAAAATGTTACCTGGCTATGTGCTGGTCACAGACAAATGTAACAAGTTTGTTTAGAGTGTTGTATCACTTGTAAGATTTTAAAAGCACTCAATATTTACAATATTTATTTACTTTGTCCTTGTCTTAAATTTCAAGGAAATAAGATCAGAATCTTTGAGTGAATTGGTTAATACCGATTACAATAAAAGATGGATTAATATGGAAACAACTCACATGCTAAGCAATACTCAGCATGACAGGAAATACACTTTAGGTCAAACCTCATTGATACATGTCAAGCAATGTTGACAATCTAAACCTGACATTTTATTCAATGAATGAAGAACAAAATAACTTTCCAATAAAAGTAGAGATCATCCTTTGCCTGACTTTTCAACTGTAATGAAATCCTCTTGAATATCTATGCAAACTTGGTCCAAATAATTTCTTGTTCAGGGTTAGGAACATATAGAAAGTAAGATTAATCAGTAGTTTAATAAATAAACAACTATTATCAACTGCAAGAAGAAGAAAAAGAAGAAAATAAGGAGCAACAATAACAAAAATAGCAAAAGGACCAATCTGTGGTTAGTTTGCAATGATTTATACAATGAGTTATATTATAATAACAAATATGTACTGTGTTTGCTATTAGACCCCAAACAACTGCTGTTTATAAAAACAATTTAAATGAAAATCATATGATGCTTGGGTTGTGAACCAAAACATTGAAAAATTTACTTAACAAAAGCAATCCCAAATAGATCAAAATAAAGATATTCATGGCTTTCAAAAAAGCATTATATACACCAAAATGATTTTTGCTGGCAAGTAGTTGTTGATAGCAGATAAACTTCAATATTACTTTGAGAATTGCAAAGCTGGTACTTATGCAAAGTTATTTATACATAAAAAGGCTACCATATTTATTCAGCGCATATATATCAAAGTGAAGATTTGGTCAGTTGTTGTTGTTGTTGTTAGAGGGTTTAATGCCATTTTTCTGCACAGACTATGCTATACATGGCAGCCAGTATTAATGGTGGAGGAAAAATCAGGAAAACCCATTGACCCAGGAGAAGCTACTGGCAGGCTTTCTCACTTATTCACTTAGCTGAGCCTGGACTCAAACTAATGCAGATGAGAGAGATGAGATGGCAGTGATCCATGAGAGATGAGATGGCAGTGATCCATATCGGTCAGAGCTTTAGACCACTCAGCCACTCAGGGCCCCTGAAGCTTTATCACCTTACTCCTTAGACAATGAAACTTTTTTATCCTAATGTATCAATAGTCAACATGAAGCATAGACAAAGAATGATTTTCATTTCTGATCACTGGGTCCAAAGTCCTTGGTATTCCAAGGTAACTCCCAAAGGGAGCCAAGCTTTAAAAAAAATCATATTAAACAACCAACTGAGAAATACAGTGACTAACAGTAGGATGGTATCAAAAGTGCAAAAAACAATAAAAAACAATAATATTGAAATGTTATGTTAAGCTAGACATAAGCTAAAGATTTTCAAAATTAAAAACAATTTAATTAAGATCTTTGAATGCCTGAAATACACTAAATCCATCAAATAATTATGATTTACAATATTGTTTTATATATTTGTAGTTAACTACAATCTTGAAATTTAAGTTATATGCCCCATTCTTAGAAAATAACTTTAATGGAAAATGCAAGGATGACATGCTACATTATCTTGCCTTTTTGCTTCTGTTCTAAGAATCAACAATGAAACAAAATAATTTTGACAATGTACCCTTAATGGGCCCATACAAGGTAGATCAAAAAATAATTATCAGCCTAAGTCATGTGACCAATTCTATTTTATTATCTAAATTATGATACAGATGATTTGCTGTCATTGTGCTCTGAATATGGTATCAATAGGATATGTGCATATATAAAGGAAATAACTAAAATTCTTTTTTTTAAAAAAAGGAATAAAGTATTTATTTCATGTGTTAGACTTAACTGCTGTGTGAATTATTGGAGTATTATGTTTACATGTGGGTCACTCAGATGTTGATTCTTAATGACAGTAGTTCTCTGGCATGGTGTACTTGTTTAACATAGAAAATTTTAACACTGTATACATAAATTATCTTCCCATATGACTGTAAGGATAGAAAAGCAAAGATGTACACACTGTAAAATGTAAAGCTCCATGTATAGCTATGCTGCAGCAGCCAGGGTAGGGTGATGTAGAGTGAGAGATAACTCAATGCAGCTTTTGGAAATTAAATTAGACCCATAGATCAAAACAGACATTTTTTTGGCACCATACCCTGTGTTCATGTAATAACATCTTGCAGAGGGGCAGAAATTGTGTCAACATCAAATTGTCCACAGACAAGTTAAAAAGTTTACTTGGCAATATACAAGTTCCACTTAGGTTTCAGTTTGTTGGATACTGATAAAGGATGGGAATGCCAAAATCAGGTTCAGTTGAAGTATTATTCCTGGGATCAAGCTAGACTAGAATTTTAGGGACAACTACTTAGCCTTTAGGGCAGAACAGGGGAAAAGTGAGAGCTCAATACATTAGTGGACACAAAGCAAGAAATGCAATCTCTCTCTCTCTCTCTCTCTCTCTCTCTCTCTCTCTCTCTCTCTCTCTCTCTCTCTCTCTCTCTCTCTCTCTCTCTCTCTCTCTTATATATATATATGTGTGTGTGTGTGTGTGTGTGTGTGTGTGTGTGTGTGTGTGTATATATACATAGACACACGCACATAGAGGTCTTACTTGGATTTTAAAATTAGGAGTCTAGGACTCTTAATTTTGTAAAAATAGGAGTCCAACCAGCAAAAGTTGCAGTTCCCTGGACTAAGCCAGGCATCACATACTTTCTTTCACTTGGCTACTGTTGCATCCAAACTATCAGTTTTAGCAACTTTAGCACAGTTTTGAATCTCATTGAAATCTTCATCATTTTTCTGTATAACCCCAAAATATTTGTTTATATCTGCAAATGGCACTTTGTCCAAGTCTGCCGATTATCAATTTTGCAGACAATATTTATACTGCAACAATCGAAAATGAAATCACTAACTCATCACATTGAGCTTCGCCAGCATTGCATATTGCGATTTTGTTTTCCTGACTGGCAACAAAATATACTATCTTGCAATATTTTTGGCTGATAAAAAAGTTATATATAAGTCTTGTGTTTGGAGTGGAGAAATTCAAAGGCACCATGACAGGAAGCTGCAAACTGGGATATAAAAATGCACTGGCATCTATTATTACATAAAAAAATCCTTATTTCATATTGACAAACCACCCTAACAGTACACTGTTATATCATAATCACTTATGCTTATATCTGGCCTTCATACTGTATGCTGTAATATAATCAAATTAGCCATTCAACTAACTAGCTACAATTGACCACCTCTGAAGGCATGAGCTGTGAAATGATTACAATTGACCATGCAATAGCAATTTTAAAAAAAAGTATTCCTGCAAGTTCAATGAAAACTGAATAACTATGAAGCACTCGTATTCACTAAAGAATTATTTTAAAATTTGTCTCAATGTTTTACAATTAACTGAGGTTGCCGCAGCAATAAAAATGGGCATTTGTTTGGTCCTTCAAAGGAAGCCTTTAGCTGTACCTTCAATAACACATGCACCTTCATCAAAACAAGCCAGCAACATTTGATAAAAGAAGTCAGCAACAAACTAAAATAAAAGCAATGTTTCAGTTTTCATAGTGATTAGAACATATTTATTCTGCTGCAAAACTTCTCCTGTCTGCAACAAATAAGTGCGCACGGAGAACTCCAGTATGGGTGATTTTCTGCACTTCAAATCAACAATTTGCAACCAAATACATGTAATTAAGAGTTTCCAAGATCTGTGTGTGTGTGTGTGTGTGTGTGTGTGTGTGTGTGTGTGTGTGTGTGTGTGTGTGTGTGTGTGTGTGTGTATATATATATAAATATGTTTGGTCCATGGTTGACATTGCCGGGGTGGGAATGGGAGGCAAGCGCCCCACTCCCCTAGAAATGCCCCATACGGCTTGCGTCTCTGATTGCCAGTCGCTTTGGGTAGATGAGGCTCATAAACCTTGGATGGTTGCTTATCTACGAGAAGGATAACTCTGATTCCAAACCTCCTCTGCCTTGCTGATACATACTCATGGGAAATGCTAAGGGAGTAAATCCCTACAGATAATCTAAGGCGGTCTGACACTGACATCAATGCCATTCCGGCAACTCCTGCGATGCTGTTGGTGCCAAGTTGTATCGGCATTAGCCGTTCCCTTGGGAAATATAAAATATTTTGGGGTTATACGGAAAAATGATGAAGATTTCAATGAGATTCAAAACTGTGCATGGAGAGAAGGGATCTGCTGCATGGGCAACAGCTGATTCTCCATACTACCCTGCCAGGGCTTTGTAGCTGAACTGGAGAGGACACTCCAGTGTCGCTGTAAGGTGTCAGCACAACACGGGAAACAGCCATTTACTGGTTATAAGCAGTAGCTCGATTGGCATAGAGCTTAGCGCCAGGGGTTGCTTCCAACGGTGGGAGAGACTGCCATGTCTAATTGGATAGCTACCGCCTGTCTCAAGATGGGCAGCCCCCAGACAGTAAGGTGCTATCCCCCCAAGGCCTACCCGTTTCACTGGGTGCGTGAAGCTTAGGGAACATTCTCGACAAGTAGGCCAAAATCACTGCACCAGGCAAGACTCAAAAAAGAGAAGACTCCAGTTCTCCGTTTTGCAAGCTGGAATGTCAGGACCATGTGTACTGGACTTACTGATGACCTGCAGCAGATTGAAGATGCACGGAAGACCCATAATTGACAGAGAACTTTCCCGACTGACTGTCGACATTGCCAACCTTCAGGAGAACAGACTAGCTGACAGTGGCACCCTCAGGGAAACCAACTATACCTTCTTTTGGCATAGAAAGTCCTCCAATGAACCTAGACATTGTGGTGTAGGCTTTGCAGTAAAGAACATGCTCATAGCCTTCATGGAGCCTCCATCATTAGGCACTGAGAGGATCCTAACCCTTAGGCTGTCAACATCCTCAGGCCCAGTCAACATCTTGAGCGTATATGCTCCAACCCTCTACTCCACCCCATAGGAGAAAGATCAGTTCTATGAGGCTTTGGATATAGTAATAGCCAGTATCCCCAACATTGAAGGGCTCTACATACTAGGAGACTTCAATGCTAGAATGGAAGCTGACCACGAGGCCTGGCCCAGCTGTCTCGGCAAACATGGAAGGGTAAAGATCAATGACAACGGTCAGCGACTGCTGGAGATGTGCTGTTCACACAGCCTATGTGTGATTAATACCTACTTCAAAGGCAAGGAAATTCACCAGGAGTACATTCACACCAGGCAAATGGCAAACTGTACCAGGATAAAGACAGCAGTATATTAATTACATATAAATTTGTGGAAGATTATCAATATGGGCAGCCAAGTGTATGAAATATTCTTGAAATTTTGAGCATTCATTCCAATGTAAACTGTCATCTGAAGACACTAAAAATGTCCGTTATTGGGCATTGGGCAGTAGCATTAAAATATAAATAACAAGTGATCAGTCATACACTGCAGGACTAAGCTACAGCATTGCCAAAGCATGTCAATCCATACCCATTGCCCAAAACCACAGTCGTTTACTGCAAACATACACTTCAAATTCTTACATATTCTATTTCAGGCTCTGCCTTTGTGACAGATGCTGTGTTACCTGGGCCACATTACAGATGTTCTGTTACAGGCAAAATCCAAGCATGTTTACATTTTTTCAGTGATTTAAAACATTATACCACTATATACTATTATATACCACTCTCTCGATAACTTGTGCCATGATAACTTGTGAACCAACTGATAACGAATTGATTCCATTATTTAAACCAGAAAGTACCCAAAATATTGATCGCTATTTATTAAACTTTATGAAAATCACAATCAAAATTAGTAACAGAAATTCTGATATATAGCTCATTTTATCATCAAAAATGGTAGATAGGACCTAAAATTTTAATCATTATAAAATATCAAATTTAACAATATATCATACAATTTTTTACATTTTTTAAAATGGTAGTACATCGCAATTAATGGTATGTAAGGAAATTTTGATCAATGAAAATGTCACTTATGCTGAGTGGAAGCAGTACTTTAATAAATAAATACAAATTAAAAAAATTTTTATCTAATAAAATTTATGTTCCAATTCTGTCTCTTAGTTAAGTGTAATCGTCATAAATGCAATGTGTCCTCTTGTAACTAAACATAAAATGTGTCAATCTACCATAACTGCTATGTCTGAGAGCATTTCTCAAAGAACCTAATTAGGTGCCAACTGTGTTTTGATAACTAACTTAAGGAAGTATTTGATGTATTGTTGCACTGAATTAAAAGCTAGCCTACTTTGTAATATCATGCTAATTTTGTCTTTTGAATCAAATAAAGAAGCTGGAATAAAAGAAAGGTTAAAAGGCATAAAATTCCTACAAACTTAAAAACTAATGGCCCCAGTGATATGTCGGGTGAACTTAATTCATTTGATTTATCACTCTTACAAATTTATAAATTCTATTTTGTATGTAACATAAATTGTAATTTAATTGATTAAATATAGTTTAAGTAATACACAGTGCATCTTTCTCTGGTCCCTCATATTTGTCTACTGTTTTTCTACCAAACCTGATGTCATAGTAGCCAGAATTTATGTTAAGCTAGTAACTAAATTTAGATATATTGTCATGTTGAACCAATCAGATGCTTAGTTGGAGAATGTGGTCAGATATTATGTCAGTTATTTATGGCATTCATACAGCAGATGTGATGCCTGTATAGATGTGTGCTTTTCAGAGTCAACACTGCATTTAACTTAAAATTATCTGCGGAAAGAACAAATACAGTCCTTCCTCCCTTGAATGTTACTTTTCTTTAATGTTTTTCTTCTTTCTTGGGGATCATGTTTTATTCAGTCCACAATGGTTTTTCGTAGATAAGACTAAGTGTTTAATCATTTGACTAGGGTTCCATGACGTCATCCCGGTGACAAATTCAAGTTGGGCGGACATTCCAGAAAATTGGACTGCCAAACTGGTTAAACAGCTAGCTGAGAAGAACATCAAGGTATCAGTTTCTATTGGAAAGAAACATCTTCAACTGTACAGAGATAATGTACACCAGACAGGTGGTTCATCTTTATGTTCAAGAGCATCATGAGACCAAATGGGTGATGTATATATGTCAACAGCATCGTCCCATTACCTGGATCTTTACATACATCAGGCTTATCACACAGTTCAAATATATTTTATGCATTTCCAGTCATTATTCCCCTTACAGCTTCTTACTTTACTTCAAATTAAGGGGCCTCGTTAGTCACATTGTTCCAGAGTAATTGTGCTACTTTCACTTTTTGAGCCATTGCCAAGTTTCCATGCATTCATAGCTTTGCTTTGAACCCCAATTTACAATACAATACTTAAATGTACTCCACTATAATGCCCATATACTTCATACCTGATCCTGCGGTGCATGTATGGAGTATCGGCTGTTGTTTGCTATCATAGCATCCTCAGGATCAGACTTGTTGAGTTTTGGTTATCAGTGTCCCTATATACCTTGTATCAGCCCCTTGAGGCTCCACATACAGGTGTGGGACACTCTTCACAACCCTACAAAATCCCTCATGTCTCTTGTCCTAAGGTATCTTGTAGAACAATTCAGAGTTGAGCTGGTGCAGTTTGCTGTGACAGGATTTGTGTAATTCAATACTGACTTCAGTATTTCTATGCATTGCCATTGCACTTCCTATTTTCTGGTTCTACTTTCCAATTTTTTTCTGCTTTTAGGTTTCATGGGTGCACAGATCGATACAGATGTCCACACTATTGGGGCACTGCACTTTATACGGCTTCCTTGGAGAGCACTTCAATTCATATGGGTTCACTGAAGACATGATTATCTTGCTACACATTCTTCCACTGGTGTTCTGTGACATGAAATATAAGTATTCCTTGAGATCTTGTGTAAAGTTCAGCCATCTTGTGGCTGCATAGAGCCATTCATATTATAAGACACTTCACTTCATATGGGTTCACTAAACAGTACTTCATATGGATTCATTGAAGACATGACTATCTTTAAACACTTAAATCTCCCTCCGGCATTCTATAACATGGAATACACACATTTCTGGGTATTGTGTGCACAGTTCAACAGTCATGTAGGTGCACACACGATAGAGCCATCCATATCTTATAGCACTGCACTTCATATAGGTTCATCAAAGAGCACATCAAATGGTTTCATTAAAAAATATGACTGTCTTACAACACTTCGGTCTACAGCTGGCATTCAGGGACATGGAATACAAACAATTCTGGATATTGTGTGACCGCTGACTTAAGAATTTATGCAATTTTGATAACAATTTGCATGAAAATTTGTTTTCTGTGTCCGATAATACTACATTGATATACAGAACTGCTATCAAGTGCATGTGGAATTTTTGGCAATGTCAGGCATTGTTGAGCATGTCTTTACATGTACTCTCAGATGTTTTGTTTAATTTCATAACATGCTGTCATACCCTGTTGCAGCTGCAGTTCCCTACAATTAAGCTGTACCTTGCAGGAATTAGATTCCATTACCTGCTGGCTAGTCATAGTAATGCTTTTCAGGAGTCAGAGATGTTACTGAGTATACTTCATGGGGAAAACATATAGTAGGCCCGGATTTCCTATTACATACAAGATGGTGGTGCAGTTCTCACCTATGATGGGAGAGGTAGTTCATTCGGCTGTGGATTTGTTCAAGCAGTGCATGTTATTTGGTTGCATTTCATGGATTCAGGTGAATTTATGGTTCAGTCATTGCAGAGAAATTCTTCATGCAACTGCCTGAGGATTCGAGATGTGACATTTTCAATGGTCATGTTATGCAAGCTAGATTAGAGTTCTTCTTAATCATCTTCTTTCTGATAGGGAATATTTGCATACACACAATTATTGTAATGTGCTTTGGACACCATTCCTTCCAAATGGATTGTTACATTCAAACTGGCATCATCTTTGGGGCCTCTAATTTGATATACATATTTTATGTTTGAATACAATGACCTCTTACTACAAACTACCTGTGCGCTGGCTTCTTATTAATTTTTGGTGGATAATTTGCTTTTCGTGAACCACATTGGGGTTTTTTTAGGGGGTTTTTTTGCAACAAACATTTTGTGAATGCCATACTTATATTTTATATTGACAAAAGCCTATTCATTCTGCATCGTAGAACAGATGAGAATGACATTTTCTGTCAAGAAGTTTATATCATGTTAATAATATGAACTATGATGTCCTTGTTTGTCCTTTCCATGTGAATAGGAAATTCCATTGTAATCGGATGTTAGCTGCAAGTCACGCCTTTAGTAGAACTATCACATTGCTACCATTAAAGTTGTTTTGCTCTGGTTATAGAATTCATGACCATCTGACCCAACCTTGGTTTCATAGATAAGGAAAATTGTGGGCAAGTGAATTTCAGATAAATTCTTGAACTGGCACTTAGAGATATCCTCAAGAATGGTAAGAAGTTTCATTATTACTTCTCATGAAATCGTGACATCTGTACTAACTGAACAATACAATTGAGATTCAATGTAGACTCTTGCCACATGCCACAACTTTTGCCTCTTTTGAAAAAAAGGAATCTTGTTTGGTGGTGTATTGACAATTAGTCTAGTTCCCCCTCTTTTAACTCCCAATTTGGAAGGGATACTATTAAAAACCACTCCAGGAACATGAGTCATTAAGAAAACAAAATCATGTACTTTCTTACATGAGGCTATGGTCACATACGAACTATCAGTTACATCAACTTTAGTACAGTTCTGAATCTCATTGAAATCTTCATCATTTTTCTGTTTAATTTGTCTGAATTTGCAAACTGCATTTTGTCCAAGTCTCTTGATTTTGAGTTCGCAGGCAATATTTATACGCGAACAGTGATTGCGCTGAGCTTTGTCAATGTCACAAATTGCAATTATGTTTTATATATTCCTGAGAAATTATACCTTCTGGCCATGTTTTTGGCTATAACATTTTTAATTGATAAAAAGGGTATATAGTCTTGAGTTTGAAGTGAAAAAATTCAAAAGCACCATGGCAGGAAGCCACAAACTTGGATATAAAAATGCTCTGGAATCAATTGTTACATAAACAAATCCTATTTTAATATTGACAAACAACCCTAACAGTTAATTGTTATGTCATAATCAGCTTATGCTAATATCAGGCCTTGATTCTTATATGCTGTAATTTAACAAAATTAGCCATGCAAATGACTAGCTACAATCGACCTCCTCTGAGGGAGGAAATGTGAAAAGACTATTCAACCACATGACAGTAATTTAAAAAAAAAAACATAAGAAAAACAAAGAAAAAAATAGTTTTGCTGCACCTCTGAAGCACTGATATATCCTAAGGACTTTTTTAAAAACTTGTGTCAATATTCATTTGATGTTGCTGCAAATGGGTGTTTGTTTTGTCTGTCAAAGGGAGCCTTTATCAGTGTCTTCAAAAACACATGCACCTTCATCATAGCAAGCTGGCAACCTTTGATCAATGAAGTCATAAAAAACTAAAATGAAAGTATTGCTTCAGTTTTCATAGTGATTAGAACATATTTATTTTGCCATGAAAGTTTCCTCATTGCAAGCAAAAATGTACATAGGACGACTCAAGAGTGTGTGACTTTCTACATCCCAAATAAAAAAATGCATCCAAATATGCGTAATTAAGCGTTTCTGTGATTGTAAAATGAGAATTCTGTCATTAAACAACCAAACTCCCTAACCCTGTCCCCCATCCATTGTTTTCTCAATGTCTAAGCATATTTTTTTAACTTTTGGAGGTCACTTGGTAACTCGCACCCTCACTTATAGATAGTGCGGTCTATGTTTGTGGACACCGTTATGCACAATTTATCGAGGAAGAGGTGTAGCTTTAAAATATAGAAATAACTATATTTAAAATGCAGTGCCAAAAAACATTGCTATCAACCTTCTAGACTCACAATTAGTAAAAAGAGGGATACAAATTCTTGAATTTTGTGATGAATTTGTGAATTGTAGAAAAGTTGGAATTCACGGAAACCATTTGGTGTTGGCATGGAGTAGCTGCTTACAAGCAGGCTTAGCAAACTTGAACAACCTTTCATTGAGATATACCTGTATCAATAGGAATTATTTTCTCAGAAATTTTGAGCATAGCATTTGTTATATCTTAATCCTCTGACAGACAAGCCGAAAGTATATTGTTGCTGAAATTTGACCTGGATTTGGCCATTTTCATTCCTAGTCATGTGACTGCAAAAATCTTGCAACCTGCATGCATGGCCATTGTTTGGTAACTTCACTTTTTGTGCAAAACATATTTTTTTCCTTGGTAATGAAGACATTTTCAACTTTGATGCTGAACAATAATTCAAATCAATGTTGGTGGCGCATGTACGAAACAATATTATAGTTAGATCCAGTTATTCACAAAAGCATTTGTAGAACTACTCTTATACATACAGATTCAAATATGCTAAAATTCTTGCTACTGGACCAACTGGGACTCTGAGTGGTCTAGTTCTCTCTCCGTTACGGATCACTGCCATCTCACCTGTCTGTGTGGGTTCAAGTCTAAGATTTGTCAAATATGGATAGGTGAGAAAGCTTGCCAGTAGCTTCTCATGGGTTTATGGTTCTTTCCACAGATTTCCCAGTTTCTTCCTCCACCATTAATACTGGCCGCCATGTATAGCCTATCATGTGCTGAAAAATGGTGTTAAGAACAACAACCAGGCCAACTGTATCAATGGGCTATAGTTGTAGTAATATAAAATCCTGAAATACCAGACTGTTTCGGTAAATGTCAATTATCAGGACTAACACTTAACAGAAAATCAGTTATTTTATTAAATATTTAAAATAATTGAAAATTGTGGAAATCATGATTTGGGGGGTTTTTTTGCATCCAGCTCGAATCCATTAATTGCTGAAAAAATCATGAAATTCATGTCAAAATAATGAAAGTTGGCAGCTATGCCCTCCTTCAAGAAAATTTTTATGTGCATTATATTTAGGAGGATAAATAACTAATTATTCAAGCAATCAAAAAAAAATTTCACTCATCAATTTCAGTTATTTCAAAAAAGAATTTCATTTCTGTCACCAACTTGTTAGCTTCTTGTGATCGGTGAAATTGTCCAAAACGTTTTGCACAGGAATATTTTTGCGGCCAGCATACTAGAGAAAAGTAGCTTGACAATCAGGATAGTATACCATGGTCTATAGTTTGAGTACAAGGGCTTAACAGCTGACAAAAGTTGAAAATAACACCAGTACTGGTCACTGGATACAATAAACTTAATTAAGCAACACTGTTTTTTTTGCTTTTGGACCATTTTTACTAGATTGCCGAATTTCTAATTGCTCTTGGTGTCTCAACATTTTTAAATGTCCAGCCAGGTTAGTCATTACTAAATAAAACCTAAGAAAATGGCAATGATTACCAATTTGAATGACTGCAAACCTGGTCAACATTTAAACCTGGTCAACATTTTCTATTTCTTTTTACTTGCAATATGATTACATATATTGGATATGGTTTACTCCTCAAATTTGTATGATAAAATCAGTTATTTTAGACAAAAGATAGGTTGGTAATTAGATAGTTCTACAAAGCAAGACATAGCACATATTTTTGTTTTAGTGCTAAGTCTTACGACCCTAATGATGACCTTACATAGAACATTTCCAAATTTATTAACATCAGTGCCAGATTTAGACAAAGCTAGGCCCTAAGCTATGGGAAGCTATAGCGGCCATATTTGGCATAAAATAAATTTGAGGCGCCCCTTCAGACTGAGTTCAGATTTTGGGGCCCTAAGCTGTAGCTTGTTTAGCTTATGCCTAAATCCGGAACTGATTGACATAGGAATGAGTAGTCAAAGTTTCAGGAATATCTCACACTCTTGGCAGCCTATATCAACACTCATCCATTAATTTTGTGTAGTTAATATACATACTGTGCTGCTTTATCCTGGTGGGGAAAAAAAATGACACTAGCAAATAGATGCATTTTCATGTTCCGTTGACACACGTTTGAATTTGTGATGTGTGATATGATAATGATTTTTAACGTAGCTTTATCAATTTTTTAGTCATATCGCTACAATGTCTGCAGTATGGCAGTTTTTAGTGACATGTGGCATGATGGCCCATCCAGTCACATTATCCTGACACCAGGCCAACAATTCCTAACACTAACCTCTTAATGCTGAGCGTCCAGCAAGGCAGCTGTTAGTACCATTTTTGTAAGTCTTTGGTATGACTCGACCGCAGATCAAACCCACGACCTCCCGCATCTGAATTTGTTGCATTACGACTGTAGTCGAGAGATGCCAAAGTATGTTCCAGTAGGTTCATGTAAGAGATGTTTCTTGAATGAAACAAAACCTTGCTTACAGTACCATTAGGCATGATACATCTTTTTAATTCATTTCGTTAAAGAATAAAATTTTAACCTAAACCCATTTCATCATTTTCGGATTTCAGCGCTTTACAGCCAACTGAAAAGTAGGCAAATGAAACTTGAAAACAGGTCCATATCTTTGGTGAGAATTTGAATTTACTGGAGAAAAGACATCAGTTTAACAAAAAAATTCTAGCTTTACTTTGTAGAACGGCGTAGTTATTGGTTGCCAGTTGTGTGATATTCCTGAAAATTATACTTTCATTTCACTTTTAATCGACATCAAAAACACGCTACACAACGCCATTAGTCAGGCAGTAAGACCCGTAACCCAACCAGAAGAAAAATATCTTATTGAAGGGGATTAAGTTGTAGGACTAGTAATTAGATAGAGTGCGGTAAATGTGACAATACAGTTTATTCGACCGTGTACCCCAGCAGTGCTACTGTGTAAAATCATTGATTCAAACTAATTTTCTTTCGTGGTCAAACACTATTGAACGACCGGTAACTGCAAAGGTACACATGTTGAAATCTTTGCTTATGAATATTATTTCTAACTTCTAAATGTTTAAAAAGTTATGAAAAATCTAAAAATGTGAATAAAGCAAAATGTTGACTACATTTAAGCCGGGCGTACAATTTTGGAGAAAAGAGTACCTGTCACATGGTGTGAAATATATATAGATATTAAAAAACAACTTGACAGGCATATACCTGAAAACTTGAACGAGGAACAGCGAATTGTTATGATGCTTGTATGACTGGATCACAAAGACATTAATACTATGTGAAGAAATAAGACAATACGAGATCCGGAAATAATGAATCTTATATATACACTGCAGAGGACGCCATATTAGCCCGGATGTTGTTTCTGCTCTGACGTCATCTTATCAAATAAAATTTCAGCATTGTTCGAAGGTAATTGAGAATTTTTTGGCCAATTAAATGGTTTACATGTCACCTTGAACTGCTTCTGTGAGAGCAAATTACTATTAAAAAAAATGAATGCAAAACTGTTTTTTAGAAAACCGAAAGAAGGAACCGAAAGAAACTTTCATTGTTCATGCGTAGTTTTCACATCCGGTTATACGTGAGAGAAGAATTTTTTTCAGTATTGGGTGTTCATGAGATGTAGTTTGTCCTAGCCGTGGCCTTCACATGTCAGTACAACGTATCGGTCAGACATATATTCTATATGATAAAAGGTAAATTAGATCCATTTAGTATCATTCAGTTCTTCATTGCTGAAGGAGGATGAGAAACGTTTTATCTTGTTCTTCCCCGTCCATCATTTGTTGAATTATTTTCATTTCCTTGTAAAGAATTGTGGCCATAAGCAATGTATAAAACGTATGGGAAAGTGAAAAGGGGTGCATGGTTTGTGGACCAGTAGTATCACAAATTAATTTAGAATGTGGTAAGAGTATGCCAGGTTCACACGGTCTCTCTAAACACCCCAAGGCACCCTATCACAAGTTGCTATGCTTTATTACTCAAATAACGGCCTGTTATAGCGTGTTCCGATGTCAGTTGACAACGGAACGAGAAGTCAAAGTTTCAAGAATATCTCGCACACTTGGCAGACTTTATCAACACTCTTCCACAAATTTATGTGTAATAACTTACTGCAGGAGTTCATAATACGTCGACCGGTCGATTGCAAATTTAGTGTGAGTAGATCGCGTAGCAAAAAAAAAAAAAAAAAATAGGGTACCTGGACGTTTCGGCTCAGGATATTTCACCCAGTTTCAGTGGATGTTTCGCCCCACTTCAATGGACATTTCACCCCATGGACTTTTCTGACCAAGACATTTCGACCCTCATACTCTCTCTCTCTCTCTCTCTCTCTCTCTCTCTCTCTCTCTCTCTCTCTCTCTCTCTCTCTCTCTCTCTCTCTCTCTCTCTCTCTCTCTCTCTCTCTCTCTCATTTTTTTTAGAAATTGATCAGTACATAATCGTTCCTACATGGCTGAGTGAAGATACATGACAAATGTGTGTTTATATGTATGTATGTATGTATGTATGTTGTCTCTTATGTCAAAAATTGGTTTCTAAATGTTGTTCAATTTCATGTTGAATAAGTATTTTTTTCCTCCCAGCAAGTGTTATTCAGACTTAATTAGAGCCTAGCAGCTTATTTGAAACCAGTTTCTCTTTATTAATTAAAAATTTAATTCCTCTCCCCTCATTCAATTTGATGACTGAAAGTAAAGAGTCATTCAAGTGTGTAACAGATCAAGATAATGAAACGCTGTTTTGGGGATAACCAATATTGAAGTGCAAATTTTCAAAAGTAACACTTGATAATTGCCATCAATTGTGTCTGTGTTTAGCTGTTGAGCGGGGAACAACAAGTCTTTAATCATCCTAGTTTTTATAGGCTTTGGCAAAGGAATGAATCTAATTCCTCAATATACACGATCTTGATATTGACTAAGAATCACAAACCCCTCACTATTCACTATTATCGATAAAATAACTTTCACCATTATTGATAAAAAAATAAAATAAAACATGACACAGTTTCTAAATATTTACAATAACCAAAGTAAAATGAAGACATGGTGTAATGCTGATGATTTTCTATAAATGTCCAATATTTCCATTGATATGGGGTGAAATGTCCTGGGCCAAAACATCCATGGGGCGAAATGACCATATACCAAGTGGGGCGGAATGCCTTTTAAAGTGGGGCGAAATATCCTGGGCCGCAACCTTCCATGGGGCAAAACGTCCATAATCCAAAAAATAGACGTCAGCATATATATGTTATGTATTTTTGTGGTAGGTAGATCATATTGGCTTGGTCATTTTATAAGTAGCTTGCATGCTGAAACAGTGTGCATCCCTGACTTAATGTGCTATCTTGGTGGAATCAAAATATGACAGTAGCAAATGGTCTGATGTTCATGTTTCATTGACAATTGAATTTGTTGCAATGTCTAGGAATACCAAAGTAGGTTCATGTGGGGGATATTTTTCTTGAACGGAACAAAACATTGCTTACAACTCCAATAGGCATAAAATAATTTTATTTGTTTCATTAAAAAATTATATTAACCCAATTTTCGCATTCCCAGCTTTCAAGCCATCTGATTTGTAGGCCAACAAAACTTGAAAACAGGTCCATTTCTTTTGTGGGAATTTAAATTTATTAAAGAAAAAGACATCAGGGTAAGCAAAGTCTGAAAAAGACATTACTTTTTGGGAAAGCGTCCTTATTGGTTGCCAATTGTGTGAGATAGTCCTGAAAATTTTACTTTCGTTACACTGTTAGTCGACATCAAAACAAGCTATACAGTGCTGTTAGTTAGGTAGTAAGACCCATCACACTCCATGGAACAAAAATATTGGGTGATTTGTAATACGCTGTAGGACTAAGACGCCTAAAGACTAAGAACACCCCAGTATTACATATATTCACATGAAGCTCTCAAAAACTTACCAAGAAGACAAAAAAAAAAGCAAACATACATATGGACATTGTTACTAACAATAATTGATAGTATTGGTTGATGGCCCAGTTTCTGATAACTTATTGAACTAACTCAGATGCATCAAAATCTCTTAGGTTTTATATTATTTTTTTAAACAATTTCTGCATTAAATTGCAATGCACCATACTTCCCTCACTCATTTTGTTATTAAACTGTTTATATGCAATTTTTTATTTAAAATTGTGCATCAAAATTTTGTATAGACATTTAGAATACATGACCAAAGATTTTTTTACAAATTCCATAGGAGTGATTTCCCTTGAATTTAATTAGCCATGAAGGAAAATTGCTCTGTAATGCCCTTGATTTTATATCCATATCAAACAAAATCATAGTTTGTAGACTGGGCTCGAAATTAGCCATAGTCCGCTAGCGCGAGGCTAGTAGATTTCCTGTCGGACTAGTAACTATCATAATGTTAATAGTCTGATGGGCTAGTAAGTTTTGGTTATAGAAAGTCAACTTTTGTTTATGCCATTCCCTAATAAAGACGACTTCGGCAGATGTCCCATAGAATCAAAGCAGTAACCGTTGTCAACACAGTCATAAAATATTAGCATGAGAAGATGAAGTCAATATCTGCCTCGGAAAGGTGTGTTTTTATAACGAGGCCATCGGATTTGTGCATTCGCTTAACAGCGCCAATTATGGTACCGTCATTAGCAATAGAAGTTAGGTAATTGATCCTGATTATTCTGATAATGATTAAATTAAAAATGATGTGTTATCACACTTTATTCACTCGGCCACAGTAATAAACTACAAAACGGTATACCACATAAAAGAACACTGCAAAAGTTGTTTTAAGAAATTAAAGTTTGCAGGTTTGTTTGATTACGAGTTTTTGGGGTGGGTGGGAGTTCTTGCTAGTCAACAACTCTAACAGTACCAAATGAAAAACTATATATTTTACACTTGCATCAAAATAATTATAAAATTCAGATGAATTTATTACGATAACTTTATTGATACATCTTTTCCATACTACTTTTTATATGATGATAAGAATTGATTTTTTTTTTTTTTTTCCTTACAAGATGGAACAAATAATTGAATAGACGTGGAGATATCAAGCAGAAAGCTGTGCATTTTAAAATCTCTGAGCATGGGCATCTAAGATTTGAAAATGTTCTGCCATATTATTAATTTCAACAATATACTTCTGTCCGATTAATCAGGAACAATTATCAAACTTTCGCTATTAATAAGACCGTAACTGAACAGTTATATAGAACGCGCCAAATTAGATGTGTTCATTATTATGGGAACTTACTTATTCTAAGCTGATGCTAATATTTTGTAACAGCGTTCACAATAGCCACTGCTTTGATCAATGATGTAGAACAAGCACTGAAGTCCTTATCAGAGAGAGGCCATTTAATGGGGGGCAAAAGAACGTGTTTTGAAATGGTGTTTCTTGCTGTGACTTTATTATATAAAGGACATTGATATTCATTTTCTTACTTTAAATAATTCATGTCAGCTATACTGTAACATCTCGTATTTCTAAAGAAGACACAATTAGCTCTTTATAAGACAGACAAAATGTGGCATTTTATAGAATGTATTCAGCTACCAAAATAAAGCAAAAGTTGAATGAAAATGACATTAAAGGAAGGAATAATTTTTATGATAGGGAAAAGTGTAATCGAACGCTTCAGACAACATGGACAAAAGAAAGGGAATGACTGAATTATGAAGAAAAAATGTGCGGTATAACTGTTGTGTGAAATTAGCAAGAAACAAACACCGAGAAAACATCCAGTTTTATTTCAGGTTGTTCGAACTTTAAAACTGAATCAGTAAACGCACATGAAAGCTTGGGCAACACAAAAATTTGAGAAAAGCAGCTATGCAGATACCACCAGAGGAATCGACTGCCAGTAAGATCATGGGAAGATTTAACAAAATGTAGTAAACCATAGGTGTTCGACACAAGCTTGATGCCAAGAAGAAAAAATACCCACACCCAATAAACTGAAGGAAAGCAATCATAAAGAGTGACAAAAATATATCAGATTCCCCCCATGACCCATTCTGACATAGGACACTGACTATTATACTATATAAGAGACAAGGTCAGTAACTTCCAAATTCTCGATTTCCTATATCGGTCGTTGAAGGCATATGGCCATAATCTATGGCTTATTTTACTCCTGATATATTTTACTATTCATCAAGCTACAATTAACTTTTCTGTGTTGCACTAAACAGAAGTTACAGGTTCCAAAACGTGCGAATTTCGCCTGCTGGGACAATGTTGCTCTCAGGTGACAACAAGTGAAAGTGGCTATTGTAAAGAACCGAAGACCCTTCAATGATTGTGCATGGATGTGTTAGCTGGATGAGATGAAAGGAGTTGATGTTGGAGACACAGGATTGATAAACAGGTTGTTACAATTACTCACTACATCACTGGAAGTAAAAGGCAGAAACCTGTTATGGTGGAGCATTTCTGGTCAGTTCTTGTCGGTGCAAGTGTGGATGCAGCTGTAGTGGACTTGGAATGGGACATATTAAAGAGTTTAGTCTACAGCAAGTAGGTGTATATTCAAATATTTATTTAAAAAACCATACAGGAAACATTGATGCCAGATTTGTTAAAATTCTTTATTTAGCATAGTATCTTGATTTTAAACGGTAACCATGTAAGAAAAGCTTTCAAAAATTAATATCAACATTATTTAAGTATTGACATTACATTTTTCTTGATGTACATTTATTCTGATTATAATTTTATTAATGTATTCTGTTATCTTGCAAATACATCTATGCTTTGACTTCGTCGACAGTTAAAAAATGATGTGCTGCTGACTGAAAGAATATTATGGCAGTGATTGACCTTATCCTAACAATACCAGCCTACTCTGCTGATGCTGAGAAGGGTTTCTCAGATATATAGATGGTGAGGAGTGAATGGAGATGATGTTTACGACCTTGGGTTATGTCAGACCTACTCTTTATAATGTTCCATACAAATGATATTCCAACAAATGATCCATCACCAGCATTATTTTTGTAGAATGTTTCAGAGAGATTGGTAAGGAGACCTGAACAAACCCCATATGGACCCAGAGTGCAGGTTGAGGATGAGAAAGGACAACTGTATCCTTTTCTAGAATTGGATCCAGATATTTTTGAGAATCAAGAAATGCAAATTGACTGGCTGATGATTTGAGGCAGGATTTGATTTATAATCTTGTAATTCTGCATTTCAAATGATAATACTATTTATGAATAATATTGTTAAAATCTCAATACAAGTGTGTGATATTGTTTTTGGACAGGACTAGATGCTGCCATACATTAAACAAATTCACCTCTTACAATTTAATTAGCCTTGCCTTTTTGGCAGATATGTAGATTGTATTATTGAATAATTGATGATATGGATCAAAAGAACGCCGGTTGAAAACAGAATTTTTTAAAAGTGTTTTTAAAAGTTGCTAATCCACATTGACTGAAAGGCGTTCGTCTCTTTATATAAAGATCTCTCAAGTAATGCAGATGTGGTAGCTTGTATATAGTGTGAATCCAATTAAAAAGTATTTTTCTGCATTAGTAATGTCACTGTCCGTATCAAAAGCAGGATTTTTTAAAAAAAGAACTAAACTTTGCCTCCCCTATCCAATTTGGTGCATATTTTGGGTTAATTCACCCCAAATTACAGGCTGATTAAATGAAGAAAGACAAATGATGAAACATGCATACCAGGTTTATTTTAGAAGCTAATGTTTTCATAAACAAAGAGAATGTGAAAGGTAGATTTCATTGTTTTAAATTTATATAAAATAGCAAGTTTCTGGCTAAAATAAGAAAAAAGATGAGCTGTTACATTTACATTTATTTTTACCAAAATAACTACAAAAAATATAAAATTAACTTTTAATAAATCAGGCGCTTGTCAACCCTATCAAACAATAACGCATATTTATTGATTATTGAGTTCTCTAGCAAATCGTGCTTTCTTTACATTATATTTACAAAACAAATTGCATGAAGAAATATTGATGAGTAAAACAATAGTATATTGTATCAAAGAGTTGTCCAAAACAGTACAAACAAACATCAGATTTTTATTCCTTTTGCTCTTCTGTACAAAGATGCCTCTTACAGAACATACAAGAGCTTTCTGAAGCATATTGCTAAAGTGCTAGATAATATGTTAAGTCAGTGGAAGTACAAGTCTGAGATGATGGAATTTGTAACCAATGATAAAAACAGCATAATCAAAGCAATAGAGCACATATTCTCCTTGGCTATGCTAAATATCTGAAGGATAATGTCAGGCACTACCATTAAAAAAAATTTGGGTGAGAATGGGTGAACATGATATAATAATAACCCAAATATTTGGTACCAGTGGCATCACAGATGTATTGTGAAAGCCAATCAGAACATCTGGAAACAGTCATCAATGAATAGCATCAGACAATTGTTCCATACTTTACAAATAACTTGAAACCAAGACTACATAAATATTTTTCGAACTTAGTCACAAGAATACTGAACACAAGAATTTGACTAATGACAATGCAGAATGCATCAATAACATTGTAAAAACTCTCCATTGGCTGGAAACCACAACACATGTGGCCCCGAGTGGTCTAAAGCGCACTCCATTATGGATCACTGCCATCTCGCCTCTGCATGGGTTTGAGTCTTAAGATTAGGCGGATATGGATATGTGAGAAAACTTGCCAGTAGCTTCTCGTGGGTCATGGTTCTTTCCTGCGGATTTCCTGGCATCTTCCTCCCCCATTAATACTGGCTGCCATGTATATAGCGTATCATGTGCTGAAAAATTGTGTTAAGCCCACAACAGCAACCACAACATGTGTTTTGCTTTCATTTCCTTAGATGGAGTCTTCAGCATTGGTACTGATGGAGGAAATGATTCAAACACCCAGCTTTATCTTCTTGTGAGATTCTATGATCATTCAAAAGAAAAGATTATGACTGAATTGTTTTCAGTATCAAGCTTGAATATGAATACATCAGCTGGGGAAAATATCTTCAATATGATAAGCAATGAACTGTTGTGATTGGGCATACCATGGGCAAGTGTCATTGGATTTGTTTCTGATAATGCATCAGTAATCATGGGTAGCAAGAAAGGGGTCATTTCATTTATCAGAAGGAAGCAACCAGATAACATCAGTGTCATAGTCTAATGGTAAATTTTCATCAATGGCCAAATTATACATTTTGAATATAGCTGTTATAATCTTCACACACTTTGGGGGCAGAAATGGTAGATGTCTACCTGTTTTATGAATACACCTATAAATGAAATAAAACAAAACTTCACATCAATAATAAATAATGATAAACCCAATTTGCCATTGATATGATTCAGTCAAAATTAGTTACTGTTGTACTTAAAAACTCTCTACTTTTTAATTAGAATGTTTGAAATAATAAGGCAAATAGGAAATTATATATTAATATTAAAATTTTGTTCATCCAAAATATCAAGGACCTGTGTCCTGTCCTGGAAAACATGTTGGATTTGCAAACTTTGTTGGACATTTTGTTGTTGAATAAGTACAATGAGGATAAAAGCTGCCATTTCTTTATTTATGCAAAACTTCCAGATAGCTACTTGCCTTAAAGTTACACAAGCATTATGTTAATGTGTAGCTTACTGAACTGAAACAGGAATATTCTGCTTACACAAGGTAGTTGGCGTAACTTTCAACAGATGTACCTTACATACAGCTTATGCACTTTAGTGAAACGATCCCCTGAAGCCTTATGGCTTCACAACTTTAATGCTTGTCTGAAGCTATTCACATGGCTCCTATGTGGCAAATTTTGAAAAGATTATTTGCACAGTTGCCGTGTGGTCAATTTTGAAAAGACTATTTGCACAAGTGTCTTGTGGGCATTTTTGTAAAGACTATTCACACAGACCATCATTGCATACATAATTTACTTAAAGCTGTTAATTTATCTGTCATGTAACTGATCTTCCGTTTTTTCCTCAAGTGATTGTAGGTGAAACTGGTACACTGTTACACTCTGATATGCATAACAATCAAGTCTAAAGTAATCATCATGCCTCAAAGGGTAGAGGCCATCACCATTACCAGTGCTGGTAAGGGTATTTGTCGCCCAAGGCGAAGCTTCCGCCTTATGCCCCTAACCTTTTTGTTAGCTTATAGCTTAGTATAAACTTTTTGTTATTATTGATACTCATTCGGATTGATAATTTACTAAGTTTTTTTATTTAGTCTACATTTTTCATCATTGTACTTTATTTTTCCAATAATCTTGGTGCCTAATGTGGCTAGTTCGCTTATTGGATTAAACCGGCCCTGACCCTTAATCTTACATCTTAATCTTACAAAACTGGTCTTTAATTTAGTCCCTATGATTTATGACACATAAAGGAACTGATCATTTAGTTTTTCTGTTCTGAAGGCAGGGTGCATTGAATTTTATTTTTTAATCAGAACATTTTTTAAACGGTGTTACATATGTGTAATTAAATTGCTTGTGTGGTAATTTTAAAATTCTTTTTTATTTTATTTTTGTTTCATTACATTTTATTCTAATGATTATTTTCACAAGATTCGATACTTTTCTAAAAGTAAATTCTGTTATAATGTAAAAGTATTACATTAGCATTATTTTTAACTGACCTTAATTTAGACAGTTGGTAAACACCGAGTTAAAATCATTGGTTAGTATCAAGGTCAAACCTCACTTGTGTGTTATGAATGTTTTTTATTTTTGGTTCTTAAATAAGACTATCCTGGCATACTGTCAAATGTCTTTTAGTAAAGTGATCATATGACCCATCACAAATGACATTTTAGTGGGGTTTAATTCTCATTATTGTTGTTTACTAGTTCAGTCACAAGATAATACCTTGACAGTTTAGAGGTATTTTTGCTGTTGCTACTTCTGAATTAATAATTATCTGGGAAACATTTACAAGTGCTGCTTTTCATCAGTTTTAGACAAAGACTTTTCAATGGAAATTATTTGGAATTGTAAAGCCGGAATATTTTTTTTTACTCACAAAATTCAATGAGGAACTGTTGCCATAGTACAAGTACGTCATCTGATGTCATCGCTTCCATATTGGAACTTCATCGAGATTCGAACCTGGAATCAATTGGAACTGTTTAGTTATAGGACTTAAATTTTTTATACTAGGGTTAATTTTTGGATTTTTTTCACATAACATGTGTCCATTTTTCTATTTTTACATCGTTTCCTAGGGAAATGAATTATTTTATTAAACTTTACAGAGCTTGTTGACATTACTCTATTCTTTTGCTAAGTTTGTATGAGCTGACACATAACAATGGATAACATATATCAATATAATGATTTCCTTTTTATCTATTAATTAAAGCAAAAACATTTCAAGCTGCAGTGGAGTGGTATGCAAATGTTTTTAGAACAGAAATTTCTTCACTGGTAAGGTGGGATCGAAAAGAAAATGGTTGGTCTGTAAGTGGTTTTGGAAGAAAAAGTGGCTCTAACACTGTTCAATCATATGACAGAAACATAATGTTTTGCAACTAATCCAGATAGAATTCTTTTATAATTGCCACATCAAATGACATTAGACCTTTTGTTAACATTGGGGTGGAAATGTATGGACTGCTGCTCTGTAGCATATGTTTTTTCAGATTTATATTTGGAAATAATACTTTTTGAGAACAGATAGACTTTATCATCTGAAGAAAATCAATGACTGGATTTTGTTTCCATTTCCAGATAAATATTTGTACATTTTTATAGTGAAAGTTTACATGGATGTGAGAAAGGCAGAATACCCATACAGCATCACAATCTGGGATTGTGGTTTTGGTTTAAATGCAATTTCTTTTTAGGCTATACAGATAGAGATAAGATGTCAGTGATCTAATAATTGTTTGTTTTGAAAAGTTTTCAGTTTTATGAGTTTTATGCAGATGTGGAAAAACATCTTTTCTAAACACTTATGTGATGAGAGATAGAGAGAGGAGGAGGAGGAGGAGCATTTATGAGAGCATCATTGTGTAAGAATACACAAAATTAAGAAGTCATTCTTATTTTAAAGACATGTATTTAATCAAGATTTATTATAATACACATTCATTCCAAAAATTGTCACATAAATACATGTGTGTGTGTGTGTGTGTATATATATATATATATATATATATATATATATATATATATATATATATATATATATATATATATACACACACACACACAAGTCAAGAAGCATTTATTTTGAATAATACATGATCATCAAAATATTGAGATGCTGTCTGGTTATCAATATCCATCATTCACTCACCATAGGTCTGCTAAGATCTTTCTCAAATGATAAAAATTGAATGCTGGCCTGCATTAGGATTATCGCTATATTGTGTTCCAGATATAATATAATTAAAGTCAGAAGGAACATATTACATTTTTAGTACTGTCATTTTAATTCCTCTGTAAAGAAAGTCAAATGCAATCTTGTACATTATGAAGTTTCAGTCGTAACAGAAATTACATTATTAAGTCATGGGAATGATTACCAGCAATATAATGTTTTGACTGCATAAAACTTATGTTCACAGTGAATTGCTATTGCCTCGAATAAGGTACTGTTATATTTAAAAGCAAACAAACAAGAAACTATACTACTGATTATTAGACTGTAAACTGTTCTCATTCAAAAGCACAGGAGTAAATGTAAACTAACACGATTAAAAGTCAGCAACAAAGCAATCATTTGGTACTTTTCACAGCTGATTAAGAGAGGAAATCAGAGAAAATTAGTAAATTTTCATAAGTATTTAACCTAATTAAAATGATACTTTTTTACATTTAGGAAAGTAAGAAATAACACCTTGCTTTATATCTAGCTATAAACTTCAATCCTTCTAAAATGTCTAGGTAAGTTGAAAAATTCTTCCAATGACTGCTAATACAATTTTAAAACAATGGCATGGTACATCAATGACAAGTGCCAGTGTTCTCAGTTGCTTTAATATTTCATTCTTATATTATACTATTAAATATTTTACAGTGAATTTGCAATCTGATGACATATTGGTAACCAGCAAAACATGCATAATGTTCTTAATTATTGCAAGGAGGGAAACAGTCCTTATTGGGACACTTTTTTAATCCTGAAACTCCAGCTTGTCTCATGAAATGACTGCAGTTTTCAAAATCCTGTGGAATAGATTCATGATATTTTTTCCTATACATTGATCTTAATAAAAGTAATTTTATATTTATAGTTCTGATGATGGATTCAAAAACCTGAATCCTCTCTTTTCAGCATTGAAAATGACATAAGGACACCTGAAGAAAGATGAATTCTACTGAAGCAAAGAAGCCATCAAAGAAAACCCCAAATGACTTTCTCTTTGGTAAAGTCATCGGGGAGGGATCATATTCAACAGTATGTATAGTATTATCAATATTTGATATAGTCCTATAATATTTGTACAGCAAACCTATCTTCTATGCAAATTTTAACCAAAAAAAGATATATTTAAGCAAATGCTAATTATTTTATTTTTACCAATAATTATTGATTGGTTGGATAGTTTTTAACAGCACTTTCAACATGTTTTTATCTCATGCTGAGGAAATGTTAGTAAATTCCCTCTCATAAAGTTTGGCTAAAGCAGCCTACCCAGGCAGGTTTGAACAAATATTATATGAAACTCACAGCCCTCAGATTAAAGCCCAGGGCTTTTCAATGTTTTGGGAACACTTGACAAGTAATTTCAGAAACTTCACCAGTACCTTCTCCATTGTAATTACATTGTTTGAAATTTCAGTCTCATGCCTAAGTTCTAAATGTATGCATTTTAATCCATGTTAAAAAATAAAAAAAGGAACAACTTATCTATTTAAATGGCTTCATTTGTTAGTTCTTCTTATTGTCATCATATCTTATGTACACCATTTCTATTGAATTGAGACTTTCCCTATTTTCTTCATGTCTAGGACATTACCTCCCCCCCATCAATTACCCCCCCTGCCAAAACCCCTTCATCATTTATACCCCCACTCTCCATAATTTACCCCTCTGCCATTACCCACCCCTGCCATTAATTATTGCTATTGTGTTGGCTTTACTTCAATGTGATTCTAATGTACACAGTACACAAACACAATCTATAGCAGCAACAAAGAGTGACGACAAAGATCTCGAATTGGTTTCACTTCAAAATTATTTTATCCTATGCTCAATCAATTGAACTAATGTAAATAAGAATTTTATTGCTAATTATTGCAATTGTGTTGGCTTTACCTCAATGAGATTCTAGTGTACACAGTACACAAACACAATCTGATAAGAGTATGGGCTTTAAATCAATAAAAATCTGCTCAATATACATAATACACCGGTTTCACTTCTGTGAATTCAAGCAGAAATGGTTACTACATGCATGCCCCAGAAAAGTATAGAAATATAAACCCTATATATACCTTCCAAAAAACTTAATATCACCATAAAAATAGTTTTACAATGGAGAAAGTTCAGAGTATATGTTGAAAACAGAAAATTATGCACAACGGCTATATCTATGTAAAGCAGAAAGATTTAGTGGCAGATGTAATCGGTTAAGAATGTGAAAAGCAACAAGGAAATGTAAATGGAGTATCTTAATGTAAAGCGAAGATCAAAGTTAAAAATGATCTTGTAGTTCAATCTCTGCATGAACACACATGCACCAGATTCATCTCGATATGAAAATCTGCAAGTTAGACAAAACATTACAAGAACAGCAGTGGAAACAGAAGAGACACCTCAACAGATTCTTGGCCAGGAAATGCACAATCTAAGTGAAGGAGCATCAGTACAAATGGTTCTTATACAACATCGTCATCAGGTTCATCGAGAGCAACAAGCTATTCATGTTCCACAGCATCTTCCAACTAAACGAGCAACCGTTGAATTGCCAGATGATTACAAAAAACTTCCTAATGGTGAAAATTTCTTGTTATTTGATAGCGGTGTAGGAGATATAAACAGAATTTTAATCTTTGGGACTGAAAAAACGTCGTTATTAGCACAATCTCCTGCAACAGTGATGATGGATTATGAAAAAGCAGCTATGAATTCTATTGCGGATTACTATGCAGGAATAGCTGTACAAGGATGCTTTTATCATTTATCTCAGAGCATATACCGGAAAGTTCAAGCTCTTGGATTTCAGCAAAGATATCAAGATAACGCAGACTTTGCATTGTCGGTTAGAATGGTAGCTGCTTTGGCTATTGTGCCGCTTTCTTCTACTGTGCAGGTTTTCGATGAACTTAAGAATCGACAGAAGATGATGACATGAATCAATTGCTTTATTATTTTGAAGACAACTACATCGGTAGAAGAAGACGTCGAAACTGAGCTAATCCAGTCTTTGCTCAAGTTTGGAGTGTACCCAGCCATGTTCAAAACGAATTACCTCATACTAACAACAGCGTTGAAGGTTGGCATCAAAAAATGCAAGCTGCCATTACTGCTAACCATCCAAACATTTGGCACTTTTTGAACATCCTTCAAAAAGAGTACTCTTTCCTAAACGTGACAATTTCTCAGCGATTTGGATGACATCCAGTGGAACAAACTCGAAAGAAGTATTGTGGCTGCAATGCTCAGATTACGAACATTGTGAATGACTTTGGTAATAGAAAGCACTTTGAATACTTGCGAGGGATCGCACATAATATTCCAATGTAATATTATCAACATAACAATATTTTATGGTATTTTGTGTGATTGAAATTGCAGTTCAAAATAAAATTTACTTAATTTTTTAAATTAATTTAATAATGGGGTAATGGCGGGGGGATAATGGCAGGGGGGTAATATTCCAGGGAGGTAATGGCAGGGGGATAATTGACTGGGGGGGATAATGTCCTGTTGCATTTTCTTCAAATGACTTGTTCAAGTGACCAAAGAAAATCTATTGCCCTGAGTAGGTTCTTATAATTAGCAACAAGTTTAAGACTATTCTTCACCTGATTTTCCAAAGATGACTGGTCTATAGGCTTTCTTAAAGAGAGCTCTTTTTTCTTTATTTCCATTTTATGCTCATTTGGTTTTAATCAATTTGAACTTTAGGGATTTTTTTGGCTCAATTTTATGTATAAATCAATTTTGGGAAATTAACAAAAAAAAATTTCCCTGAAGGAAAAAAGGTGCTTGGGTTGGCAAAAAAAAAATTGGGGATGGTGAACCTGACTGGAAACATATTTTTTGTCTTATCAGTATACAAATTGGCTATAGGCAAAACAAAATCTGATTGTTTTTCTAGAGCACATTATGACAACAGCCCCATAAAGGGATACTATGCTGGTTTAAAAGAAGCCAAAGACAACACCATTACTTTTTTTAAAAAAAGCAACTTCGGCTTTGAAAGTTATTTTCTTCACAAAATGATAACAAATAATAATTTGTTGAAATTTGACAGTGATAACAAATGCTAACTTGTAGTGGAAATGATTATAGTCCGAGTCTATTAACCTGTTTGTTTGTACCCCACTACCGATTTCAACGATGAAAACATTTGATATGATAAAAAGTGCACATAATTGAGTCGCCTGAATTACTGATTTATAATTTCTAACCTGACTGACCAGAATGGCACTAATACTGGCATCTCCTTCCACCTTTCATGCTTAAAGGACTTTCCATACTAACATGGCACCACATTTCATACACTAAAAGTAGTTTATTTCCATCAGAAAACATAATGATGCAATTCATCCTGTTTGGTAACTGCCTGACAATTCTGTAAATTACCATAGTGTCGAATTTGGAATTATATTCCTTTGCACACATGAATACATTAATGAAACCACTTGTTAAATCCATGTAAATGGAAAATTTGTTGGCATTCTTTTCCTTTGCTTGATTCAACATTGTCAATATCAGAAACAGACAACATATGTATGTATATCTTTAGTTGCACATACACCCCTTTGCTGAAAATGAACTTGTCCAGGAACAGGAAATGGATCTCAACCATGTCCGTCTCTTATATTGAAAACATCTGTTAAGCATGAAATGCACAAACAATGATGGTGTTATGGCCATTCTACTCACAATCAGGTTAGAAAATAGAAATCATTGAATCAATAGACAAAGTTTTTTGCACTTTTTATCAAATTAAAGGTTTCTGTTACTGAAATCTATAAGGAATAAAACAAACGGATTAATAGACTCGGACTATAGGTTAATTTGTTAGATTTTTCCATCAATGCAGGAATATAATTTGATTGAGATGATGTTGCCATACAGTTTATGTGTGTTTTGTATGGGAAGCAAGAGTAGGACATTATGAATGTCATATGGGAGGCACAGGTAAGAGGGTGTGATTTTTATATGGGAAGCAACAGGTTAATCAAACAAATCTCATGAGTTCTGGACTTCATAATGCCTGTGGGTGCAGCAAGGTATATGCATGACACTAGCCAGCACAGTACTTGAAGAGATTAGTACATTGTATATGCTAAGAAGAGATTAGTACATTATATATACTAATCATCATAATATATGTGATATTTAAAAATAAACTACCTTCCTACCCAAATTTTAAAACTAGTTCAATAGGTAATACATGGAGTGGGAGAACTAAATATGAAATTATCTTTTAATCAGATTAAAAAAATGTGTTTCTGGTAACCCAACATAAAATGTTTTAAATTTCCCTACTCTATATCTCTCTATGGCACAAAGAAAAATCAGCATGAACCATGCCCATTTTTTTTTAACTTTTGGCTCTGTAAGGATCAAAGGTAAACTGATGTGAACTATGCATTAAGAAAAGTAATAAATTAGAACTTGTTTCTCTCCTATTTTTAATCAGATGTGCTTGTACTATTGTGCTTACTTAGCACAAACTAGGAACTTTTCAAAATTAAAATGAAAAAACAGTTGTAAAAAATTTGACTATTTGTTTAATTTTACAGGTATACCTAGCCAAGGAAATCAGTACTGGGAAAGAGTTTGCAAGTAAGTAAATTGTTGTCATGGGAAGATGCAAAGTAGATCAGTTTACATGACAAGTAAAAGGTCAGCATTTCCACTTTTCACCTGTCTGTGCATGTCATAACAAAACAACATTTCCTATACAACTTTATGGTTTTCTTATACATGTGTTCACCTTTTTGACTTAAGACCTGGAAGAAGGGTGATTGGCTAAGGTCTAAACATGAAAAGATTTTAAGGTTTTTTTGGCAACTACAGTATAGATGTTATTGTAGATAACCAAAAAAGTTTACCTGTCTAATAATTCTGCTTGACGCATATATGTTCTGAAGTCCAACAAGTATTTTTCTAACTTTACAGGTAGGAAAATGAATGAGAAACAGGCATTACTGTACTTCTATTTGATAAGGTCCAACCACCAGAACATGCAGCCACACATGTATTAGAGCCACCACTGTATGTGTATAAAATAAATGAACTGCCATATTAGTAATCTCTCAATCAAATTATTAACAATTGGCTAATCAGTAATCATTAAAATCTATGGTACCTTACAAATGAACACTAACTTTATTTCAGTTTTAATAAGATAGGAAAACAAACTAAATTCAAATATTTAGGAATTATGATTCTGAAGGTATTTATGATAGAAACATTTTGGTATTGAGAGTAGAAATACATGTATGATTCATAGTTTTAAAGCAACAAGAGTGAAAAGCTTCATAGGGGTTTGTGTTGTATGCTCACCTTGGAAGGATAAAAAATATGGCAATATTATGATTGTTTGTTAATGATATAATTTGTGGGATTTGTTTGACAGGTGTGTATGGAAGTGAAATGCAGCCACCTGGATTTCATTAAAACCAGAAATTGAGTTCCTATAATCACTGTTTATCATCTAATGTAGTCTAGTTGCTTATAAAGTAAGGAGGTTTGTTTGCTGTAAAACAATAACTATTAGTATTCTTAATTGGTGAGACATAATGCCCCAATAATAGTGGACTTGTTTAGTTGAATGATGCCAATGAATTTAGTAATCCATACCAACTCTCAGATGTTTAGTTTTTTTTAGATAAAGCAGGGGTCATGGTTTGTAATTGTGGGTGGGTGGGAGTGATTTTTAATGTAGCTGTAACAATTTTTCAGTCATATTACTTTGGTGTCAGCAGTAAGGCAGATTATAGTGATGTCTAGCACTGGGGCATCATGTTACAGACATGTAGGATGGTGTCCCACCAAGTCACATCCTGACACCAGGCCAACTAGTCATGACACTAACCTCTTAATGCTGAGCACCAGGAAAGGCAGCTGTTTGTACCATTTTTATAAGTCTTTGGTATAACTCAGCTGGGATTCAAACCTGTAGTCTCCTGCATCAGGGATGAATTTCAAACCAGTAAGCTATGGGCTTGTAGCCATATTTGTCACATCAGCTTGTTTGTTTCATGTTTAATGATAGCTACACTGACAACCAATCATATTTTTGTTCACTGATATCAGGCTACTGGTAATAAAGAAAATAGTGAAAAATAATTATCAGTACAATTTGATAACCAACCACCCTTTGGAAAAATTGCACAATGAAGTATAAAGAGGGTACTACCGCTATGAAAAATTATTTAAGTTTATTCTTTCTGGACATTTAAGGCAGTATAGTTAAAATGAATAGTGGTGGAAATGAAGCATTCTTCCTATGACATGGCAATTCAGATGTAAAGTTATTGAATATGTCAAAGCAAATAACAACTGTTTTGCAGCATACAAATTTTGTGTACATGAGAAGCGAGTACAGGAATGGCAGCAAAGCTGATTATGATTGGGATTGCTTCATTCCCTGAATTGGTAAAAATCTTTGGCAATTTTGTTAGTGAAATGTCGACACCATGAATAGTGTCACATGAACTATAGTTTATCTGCATGCTGTGCTGATGGTGAAAGATGCCAAATACGAGCCAGGAGATCCATCAGTATTTGTTGCATCAGTCGACTGGTGTTCTTAAAACTCTTAAAAAAGTAATTCATAGTCCGATTCATCATTTTCCTACACCCATACATCATTTGAAAACTTGTAATTTTTACAGGGAAATGCACTGTATCATAAGTTGCATGATTTTTGTGTGGTACATAAAATTTATTTTGGTAATACAGTTTGCTTGTTAATATTTCAGTCAAAGTTTTGGAGAAGAAGCACATAATGAGGGAGAGGAAAACACAGTATGTTATGAGGGAGAAAGAAGTACTAATGAAACTGAATCACCAATTTTTTATCCGACTATACTACACTTTCCAAGATGCTGATAGGCTCTGTATCCTTGTTAATCACCTGCTCACAAAACTAGTATGAACTTAAAAGATTTACTGTTTTTGCATGGATACTGGTCCCTGTATGAATTTGAATGTTATATAGACTGCTTGATTTTGATGATCTTTGAACTAGAACCACACCTAGGCCAAAACTGTCAAGAAGGAGCTGTGATTGTAGTGTGAATATACTCACTTGAGTTTCTCTCTATTACAGTGATACTTATCCATTTCAGCATAATTGAAACAATGTGCAAATCCTTTTTCAAGTTACCTATGTAAATTTCTAATGCAAATTTTTTACAGTGATAAAACATTGATTTTCATTGTTATGATAATATATTTCTAATGATAGATCATATTGTCCTGAATAGTTTTAAGATTTTGTATTAAGCTATGCCAGAAATGGAGAGCTGCTTGACTTTCTTCACAAGGTTTCATCTTTTGATGAGGAGTGTTCCCGATTTTATACAGCAGAGATAGTTTCGGCACTGGAATACCTCCATGGACATGGCATCATTCACAGGTATGCTATACAAACACTGAATCCACATTTTTTTGCAGTTAGGGCTAGATTACACTTCAGCGCATTGCTCCATTGCAATATTTGAAATTTTCATCGTATACACAGGGATAAACTGTAATGATTTAATTTCATTTGTAAAACCAGATTTAATATTCAGTGTGACACATACTTTTGTTTCTTCTTGAAATGGCAGATGTATGCTGATATATACTTTTTTATCGTATGTAGGACAGACAGTTATAAGAGCATTTATATAGAATGCATTATCACATAATTTTGACATCCCTTTACAAAGAGTTTAAATTTTTTCTTTTGTATGTATATATCTAAATGGAAAATACCTCAAAATATCAGCAATGATGATTATGAATTTAATAATGCAACTGTATACTTGCATCCTTTGTACTAAATGAAATGATAATTTGGAATGATGAATAATTTGGAATGATACAGGTTCAAATTATATTACTGATATTTTGAAAAATGGTTTTAGTTAACAAAGTACAGTTTAAGAATGATTGATTTTTGTGTGTGTGTTTGAAATAGAGAATTCAGTCCTGTAGATATTTGTACTGAAAATTATTAAATATGTGTTTTCTTTTAATGGCTCATGTGTAGCTAAGCATTTAAAATGTCCATGTGGTAACAAGAAAATTTATTTCAGGGACCTGAAACCCGAGAACATTCTACTGAGTGATGAGATGCACATACAGATCACAGACTTTGGGTCAGCAAAAATTCTAAAGAAAGGGGACAATTTAAAAGAAGGAGGTAAGCAGAGCTTATTATGGAAATTAAACTCATATTTTGGGTTAAAACTGTAATAAATGTGACCTTGATCTTGTAATAACAATGTGTTAGCTTTGCACTTCACAGGTTAAATTATTGATACCCATACATGTAAAGATTATTAGTTGACAACTGAAGCTATCAATTTCCTCTGGGTTTTCTTGTTTCTTCAACAAATGAAAATCTGGGTGGGGATATGATTGGTAATTATATGTCAGTTTATGTAAATAAAGTGAACAAAATCCTAAGCATGTTCAATCCCAATAGTAAATACCGTGACATTATGGATTTTTTTAAAATCTTAAAGCATGTGAAGAGATTAATTTATATATTAAACCAATATTTCACCTGAAATGTGGTGGGGTGAGATGATTTGCTTTTATTGAATATTTTTGGCAATAGTTGCCTTTCTTTGAGGTTAATGGAATCATGAAATCAGATTGAATCTGCCACACCAGAAAAAGTTGCCAAGATTTTATACTCACCATTCTAATAAAGGGGTGTAGCAGCCACTCAAAATGCTTGCTATACCACAGGTGAAAGTAGTAGAAAAAAATGGCCTCAGCAAAACAATGACCATGAGTACACTGTGACCCTGCTATAGCATGGTAGTTGAGGTCCATAAAACTCGACCATGTAGTAGACTGAAGATCATGTTATAAACTTCATGTATGGCTCTCATCTGTTGAAAATGCAAATAACATGTATTTATTTTAAAAAATGGTAGTCTTCATTTTGATCTTTATCTAATTATTACTTAACAATTCACTACAATTTTCACAAGTAACATATGGCTATAACTGCTACATATACATGTACTTAAATTGGCCTAGATTTTGGTCAGCTGGAGACAGGATCATCTTGCCAAGACTACCCCGATTATGAGGCTCTTGATAGGGAAATAAAAACTAGAAGAAATAGATAAGTTTAACAAACATCTTTGCAAGATACCCCCATCTTCATTTAACTTGACAGACATATATCTGTAATTTTAAAAGATTGGAAATTTATTTGCATTTTATGCCATCATTGGTAGCTGCCATAAGCATAATATTTTCCCCTGCAAAAATGAAACTGCTATGGCACAATAAACATGTTCCAGTCACTTTGGAAAATGCAACACACTATCAGATTCCATTGTTTATATTTTAGTTTGGTGCTGACTTCCTTTGATGAAAGTTTTTATGTTATTGTTAAAGATTGTGGTTGGATTCCTTTGAGGAAGAATGTTATTGAAGTTACTGCTAAAGGACACTTTTGGAGGCCCAAACAGATGTCTGTTTCTTATTGCAGCAGCAACATCAAATAATTATAGAACATTGAGACTTATTGTTTTGCATAGTATTTATACAGAGCAAATTGGTGCTTCAAAGTGATCAGTTTCTTTTGAAGCTTCAGAAAAGCTTTTTTCTGGGTACATTTTAAAAACAAAAGGAATTTGCCATCGATTGTAGCAGCTACTTTTTCTGCCTTCAGTACTTGGCTGCTTGTAGCTAGTCCTGTTAGCATATGAAGACCAACAAGTAGATTTAGGTGGGGGATGTTTTGTATTGTTGTTGGGTTTTTTTTTTCACAATTCTTATAGTGGAGTGATGCTGCCATCCACTTGTGTATCAGAAATTTGATTTTAAAAAAGGGCCAACAGACAGTGAATACACAGGTGTTCTGTTCTGTCAGGGATTACTACAGAAAATAGGATTGTTCAGAAGGATTTAATTCAGTTAGTGAAAAGAAGAAGAATTCTACTTGCCATCCACATAACAGAGGTCAGTCAAAATGTTTTAATTGCTAGCAAGCGGCTGATAATCAAACACTGTTTTATCTGAAAGAGCTGTTATGAGATAGTGCCTCATCTGGTTGAATTCCACTACCAGGAATGGTAAAAAAGAAAAACCAGAGATCTCACAGTATCCTAAAATCAGGCCAGATGTAAAAAAAAAGAAGCTGATTATGATATAACAATGCACTTTTAACATTGTCAATATCAACAAAGAATTTGTTTATCAAACAATAAATAAATTCCAGTGGATATTATATCAAGTTTGCAACTTCCTTTCATGATGCCTTTGAATTTCTTCACTCCAAATCCAAAGTTGTATATAAAAGTTCAAACAGTCAGTAATTTCAGTTTTAAAAAAAAATCTCCAGATGGTATAACTTATTGCCAGTAAGAAATATAAATCTCAGTTTGTAACATTGGCAAAGATCACATAATGCCCAAATAAACTGTTTTAACATTATTTTTCATTCATTTAAGAAGAAAAAACTTTTTTGAGTAAGAGCAGGTGCCACAACACAGTCATCTTATAATTGAAATCATGCATTATCTCTTCCCAAAAAAGAAAAATAAACTTTTTGCACGTTACTTTTCATACTTTTTAAGAAGAAAAAAATTTGTGCATGAGAAAAAACATATAAATCTTCAGGAGCCATGCCACAACTGTGTTATATCTGAATTTGTGTTATAATGGAGCGTGACATAGCAGGTTCACACTGTACTACCTTACAACATTGGCTTAATACTCATTTCACAAATTTCATTTTGAATGGCTGAGATAAATATACAAACTCTAGGTAATTAATGTTGAATATGTGAAGATTAAACAATACTTCTATGTTCAGGCTAAGTTGTGCTCAAAAGATCAAGGCCACACTCACCCCCAGTTTATTGATTAATCCCCAAAACTCATAAGGAAATTTATTTTGATAACAATATGAAGTCTTCAGTGTTGTTAATCATGCATTTCTCATTTTGTCAGGTATAGGCAAAGTATAAAAATGGAAAGTATTGTTCTCTAATGATTTGAAGTATTTGAAGAAATTAGCATGCCATAAGCCATAGTCATAACCTGTTAAGGAAGATCCCTTGTGAAATGTTGAAGTATTTAACTTTTTGAAATACTGTTGGTTTTTAATAGTTTAGATTAAAGTGCATAATTGCAGTAAGAGTCCTATAAATGAAAATTATAAAATCAAAGAAAAGCATAAGAGATCTTTGTGAAATTGTGGTACTTTGATCTTCAGTATCTATCTCCAATTGTGGTCATTTCAGAAAAATATATTGGAGAAAAAGTCCCTGTCATAAATTGGCACTAAAGTAGCAGCAGTATGAACATTTAAAAATTCATATAATTTGCACAGGCTAAAAGTGATAAAATTCTCTTAACAAATACCAAAAAACAAATGTGTGGATGGGTGACTTTTATCAATATATTGCTTATATATGCAATTATTGAGATATTATCCATTTTAAGCATCAAAATATCTGTGCAGCAGACTTACTGGTCTTAATTGGTTAATAATTTAACAAAGATTTCTTATGCTTTTCTTTGATCTTATAATTTTCTTTTATAGGACTCTTACTGCAATTATTTAAATTGTTTAAGCATTTTGTTCAAGAGTTGTTAACCACATTTTTTATATGGTTAATGTCTCCCATAGTTTGTAGAACTATAGTACACTTAAGTAACAAGTGATAATGTAGTGATCATATCTCTACAAGTAGCATATGACAGTATGAATGTTACTGTAGGAGTATGTGCTGTCTTGGCACAAACACAAATGTTATATGTAATTTTAGCACTGATATTAATAATTGGGAATTAGTTGTAAATTTATTTTTGTTCATTATCATTTAGAATCACCAGAATCGGGTCAGCCAACACGAAAGAATTCATTTGTGGGAACAGCTCATTATGTGTCACCAGAGGTTCTTACTAGTAAAAATGCTTATTATAGGTAAGTTAAAAGCCATACTCAGTGTGATTCCTTAACTTTGCTTCTTATATTTTATTTCTTTGCTCCAGTTATCATTTTTTTTGGAAAGCTCCAGCATTGCATATTTTTATAAAGCGACAAAGAAGTACCAGATTCTCTGAATGATAAGACCAGATTGCATTTCATTTAATTCATTAGTAAGAATATTAGACATTCTGTTTTTCATATATTTGCCTAAACTAGAAAAGATGAGCAAGTAATGACTGCTGTATATACTCGTAAGTTGAATCCCAACTGCAAAATAGACCCTGATCTTGTAATGCGTAACACACTGGCATATCAGGGTTTGTGCAGTTCACAGTTGAACTTGTCTATATACAGTACATTTGAGAACAGATCGTTAATCAAGTTTTGTTCACATTTACAGTAAGTTATATCAAATGTAAATTATTTAGGTAATTAAGACGTATAACTGTAACTTGTATATAATATGTTGAGTAATACTGACAAGGTCTTTCCTTAAAGGAATAAAATTAGGTCATGTAAAATAAATTTATCTTATTCTGGAATCCCAACCCAAATTTGTTTTAGCATGAAACCAGAAAGAAATATGCATATTTTTGTGTGGTACTAAGTCATTGTAAAAACTAAGTGCTCTCACTGCTCATTTCAATACATGCATGAGTTTGCTGTCATAATTTTATGTCGCTCTGATGAGGAGTAATAAGGAGTAATAGTATTAAGAGCCATACCTGACAGAGTTCTATCAGCATTCATCATCTGCTTATCCTCAGGCCAGCCATTAAAATTGACTATTTAGAGTTGTCTATTTCTGTCCCTCTTCATAATGTCTGGCCTCAAATTCACTATTGATAAGTTTAATATTTTCTTTTTTTTTCTAATGATAGTTTATATTAATATAGTCTTATCTTTGTTTATGGTTGTTGGAATGACAATAATCTTACTGCCAACTGAATTTCCCATAATTGTCACAATATAACCACATTTCTATGGACTTCTACCATTTTCTAAGGTTGGTTGCACAGGTCACTTATTAGATCAGTCACTAATAGACTGTATGAAGATGATGACTTACCATAGGAACAGACAGTCTCATGATCAAACAGAGTGTGTGTGTGTGTGTGTGTGTTTGGATTTTACAGCATGTCAGCATAATAAGGGCTATATGGAGCCAGTTAATGTTAAGTGTAAAAAATGTAAATATAAAGAACTGCAAACAAATTTATAAAGATAAGCTTATCCAAATAAATTTGAATTACTGGAAAATAAAAGGTGATGGTCTTACAATTCTTTTAAAAAAAGCAGGTATCTTAAATGAAAGATAAAGGTAACAAATATATAAACTTTAATTATGGGATCAAGATTTGTTATCCAAACTTCATTCTCTTTTAATGTTTACGATTCAAATCTTAAATAGATTGTGAAATTAATTAAATATTCACATAATTTTACCAAAAAAAAACATAAAAATACCTATAATTACAAAGTATAGATGTCATTTTTGTAGATGATAAATTATGTTTATGATTATAGCCAAAGGCCCAGTTAACAGTTGTCACTTGCCAACCCAGATTTTAGTTAAATGCATGCATGTTATATTCATTATATAATTTAATATTATTCTATTTCAGCTCAGATTTATGGGCCTTAGGTTGTATACTTTACCAACTTTTATCAGGAGAACCACCATTTAGGGGAAGGTAAGTTAAGTCTGTTGTACAGAATAAAAATTTATAAAGTGAAACATGGATAGTATGGCCCCATTGTTATCCAACTCTCTACAATAAAACAGAATTCACTTCTTTCAAGGCACCAAAATCAGAAATAGCAGTTGACAATGAAGTGGTTTCTACTATGTCTTATTGCAGACAGTTTGTATTTCTAATAATAAGGCTCTTTCTACATATATCTCTTTGGCCATTAGACTTTAAAACCCAGTTGAGATATGTAAGGGACATAAGTCACTCTAATGCTGGAAGGAAATGATTGGTCAAAGTGCTTCCCTCGCTCAATATAATTTGACAGTTTCTTTTTGTTGCCCTTAAAACAATACAGAATCATTTGAATAGAAAAATTATCAACAAAAATAATGGCCTATATTTTGTTTTTGCAGAATGTTTCCTTAATATTTTATAAATGTTCAATGAAGACAAAAAACAATTAGGATAAAGCATTTAGATGGATATTGGTTTTTGCTCATGATTATATAAAAAAAAACAGAACTTTGTTATCCATAAATTGCAAGTTATGATCATGTTATAGTCTTTTAATGTAATACTGCATGAATTTTCAAGCCATCTTTACTCTCAGTGCATAGTACTAATATCCAGATTGGACACTGTAAAATTTAGTTAATTATGCCTGCACAGAAAAGTTGTTGAAAATGTTTTAAAAAACTTTAGTTGGAACCGAGATTTTGTGCTAATATTTGTATCATGACTGAGAACCTTACCACTTGTGTTTCTTTTATTCTCTTTTTGTTTCTAATAGAAAATTTATATTTTTGTCTTCAAGTATAAATGGAGTAAATTCTTATGGCAAAATCATACACATTTCTGACTAATGATGCAAGTGGCAGTTTTTTCTTGTCCCATTTATAAAGCATATCAGGTGATATACAGTATTTGAATATAATAATATCTTGGGGTGAGGTTCCATAGATATAGTAATATTTTGAGTTTATGGGATTGTATTTAACATCTTTTGTACATATCATCTCCTCTGACCAAATCTTAGCTTCACTTGTTTGTTAGCTACAATTTACAAAGTTTTCTGAATATTGATTGTTTTATCAGTGTTTTGTTTTACACAAAGAAAGAAGACTTTGTGAAAGGAAAAAAGCTTTACATAGAACATCCTATCAAATTTTCATTCCACATATGGATACCAGTCATGAGAGAATATCACTGCTAATTCTGATTGCATATAAGGGTAGCACATACTTGAGATTCCATCTCTGCAAAGTCCACATAGAAGTACCACAGTTATGAGAGAACATTACTGCCAAATTCTGATTCCATATAGTGGTACCTCAAATCATGACTGACATTTCATGACTCAGATAATTGTTTTTGAACTCTTCAATTTTGGATTCAGTTTGTGTGTGTGTTGGATTTTTAATGTAGCTTTAACATTTTGAGTCATATTGCTGTCTGCAGTATTTCAGTTTCTAGTAATGGCTAACATTGGAGCATGATGTCCCACACAGTCACATTATCCTAACACCAGGCTGACCAGTCCTAACACTAACCCCATAATGCTGTATGCCAAACAAGGCAGCTGCTAGTACCATTTTATAAGTGTTTGGTATGACTTAGCTTGGGTTTGAACCCACAACCTCCTGCACATGAGGCATATGCTCTAATCATTTAAAGAATACCGAAAACACTTTGAAGAGTGAAACATGTTTTCCACAATTTTAGTGCATGTATTTTTATATAAGGTTTCCCATATGGCTTGCATTTGAATGTGAGATGGTGGATGAGTGTTTTGTTCCTGTTTTATTTGTCTTCAGGCTTATCAATAATTGATCTGACATGAGTCAGATGTCAGCTCTGAAACTGAGCAACTTTGCCTTAAAAGCTTGCAATTAGTTTTTGTTAATTATGTTCATTTATCATCATTTTAAACATGGAGACTGATTTTCTGAGCACATTACTAAAGCAAAAAGCTAGTATTTAATTAGCTAAGGCCTACAGCAACATAAACTGTTTACAGTACAATATTATGTATGACTAGTAGAAAGGTACCTCTATTAATAGTTAACAAGGCATACCAAAACTCTTAAAAGCATATTTTAGGTACCTTCACAAAATTAAATTTTGGTATGTTATATTTATTGGGCATTATTTAAGCCAATGTTTTTGTTCTCAAAAGCAATGATACTATCTTGCATTTTTATGATGAAAAAATTGTATGAGGTTGTTAGTGAGTTTTTAATTGTTTTTCACAAGCTCAGAAATAAGATACATATATCATGAAATCAAAACAAGCTGTTTTCCAAAAATATAGACAAATGTTAATCAGGAAATTATTAATGACAGAAGAAATTCAGTGTATAAAATAATATGTATGAATTTAAATATACATTAAATTCATTTATTTTTGTGGGAATGAATTGTCACCTTTTTTGGAAAAAAACATTACATTTTCATTCATTTGTGATAGTTACATATTTCATTTGGGTTTTTTAATTTGTGGTTTGCAGCAGCTACATGGTCTATAAAAATTAATCCCACACAAATAATAATGAATTCACTACAATTTGTAGGAAAGCCATCACAGTTCCACTTGTTTAGAACTTATTTGGTTGCTAAAATTGTATTTGTATTGTCTGCATACTATCTCTTCTGTGTAAAGTTATCATTCATCTAGGAAAACAAACATATTGCTAGGAATTCAATATTTCATTTAATTGCATAATAAATTAAAAGTGTATTCCTTCAGCATAATAATATAACAAAGTTTGTTGCAGTGGTTTTCATTTTTTTTCTGTTTTAATTTAGTTTCATTTTTGAAATTTTAATATGCTCTTTCTTCCAGTCATGAATACCAGATCTTTCAGAAAATTACAAAACTAGAATATGAATTTCCAGATGGTTTTAAGCCAGTAGCAAGAGATTTAGTAGAAAAATTATTGGTAAGTTGGTATGCTAATCTAATGTTCAGTCATCCAAAAATTTGAATTACTATTATTACTCTTGTAAAGTGCAGAGATCCTCAGCTATTGCAGCTATTCAATTTTTAGGAAAATCATTCATATTATACACAGATTATACCATTACAATTAGTAATAGATCCAATTCAGATTTGCAGCCAGCTGAAATTTTATATTGATAAACAACAACTTTGACTGCCTACATTATTTAGGTTACTGAGATGCTTGTAGGGTCTGATTTTAATTCATCACATAGCAAGCATGTTACTATTTTTATTACATAAGTGACTGAATAATGATCAGTCAGAACTCATGTTAACTGAGCCATCAGATTCACCTGAAAATGTTGAGATAAATATTGCAGTGGAATGAACAAGTGCTTCAGAAATTTAAAACGAAAGATTCATGGTGTCATTAGTAGGTACATACCATATCTTTGTGGTTTTCTCAGCTGATTCCATTTCATATTTAAACTGAAAAGCACAGAAGATCAGTAAGTTCTCATGATTAAATAAAATGCTAGATATATAAAGGATTCCAATTTTGTGTTCAGATAACCATTTTTAAGGTGGTATTACAGTTTCATGTTGGTAGGGATTATCATCTCTATCATATAAATATAGATATAGCCATCACTAATGTTACATTTAAGTTCTTTCTTTGCTGTAAACACTATTGTCTGCTTAAAAATAATGTTTGCCAGACATATTTTTATCCAGTCACTGAATGGCTTTGGGGCATAGCAGAAATGATCAAAATGTGCTTTCTGTTTCACAACCCAAATGCATATTGATTGAAATGGTCATTATTTTCCAGTCAAGTAAATTCCATTTCTGACAATAAGATTAATTGCATCAAATAGGGATGATGAAAATTCAGTTTATTTGCTGATTTATTTCAGGTTTTAAAAATATGCACTTGTCTTAGACCCAAAGTAGCACAGGGATATTTTATTTCACTTGCCTTTAATTAAAATAATAACATGGTTCACATCCAACATTGTGAGATGATATGATATGCTAATAAAATATGCACTTAGAATCTGTCTCCATTCATGAAATTTGATTTGTGGCAATAATACTAATGGCAGCAACCTGGCATGCTGTCAATTCTAGATCTATGAAAAAACAATTTGTGTGGCCATTTATTAAATTTTAAACTGTGATCAGCACGTTATGTTTCAGTCATGTACATAGATTTGGGTTTTTGTCTTATTGTATAGTTGCACCAAACACCAGTTGGCTTGATTACAGTAGCCTTATCACTAGGAGTTGTAGTCTTGGGGTCTATTTTCAGGGTTGTCCAAGACCATATATGTGGCATTAACTACTGTTATTTCCAGTACATTTTCTTTTCTATAAATTGTGAAAATGGCAAATATGGACCATATTCCATAGCCGCATTATTATTTAAATTTTAGTTTGCTTTTGTCAGTAAGTCTGTTTTAAATATGATCTATTTTGATTATAAGCCAGCAATGAATTTCGAACAGGTGAAATAAAATATTTTGGTGGAGATTTCTTTAAATTGATCTGTGCCAGCAAGGATTCTTACAGTGCCTGTGAGCATAGGCGAGTCATAAATGTTTCTTTTGGTTAACAATGGTGGCATAAACACTTTCAGGTTAAAGTCATTGAATAATACAGTTGGAGTACATCATGACACATTCCTTTGAAACTCTAGTTGAATAGTGGTTTCAGCGTATTCAAGTTTATCTCTTCATCTTTTACATACATGCCAACCATTACGCTTTTTTGCATAATCATTACGCTTTTTTCACTAAATTACGCCTTACGTGTAAATGTATTTGGATTACGCTTTTTCAGTATATCCCCCTTCCAAAAAAATTAATTTGTTTTCTCATTTTTATTAACATCCCACTAAAATTGCACGGAACATATTCTAGAAAAGACTGCTTCTGTGTAACTATGATATAAAAGTACACTTGTCTGTAAACTAGCTGTGACCTTCCTATGTGTTATGTTCTATTCATATCAGCTGCCCTATTTCCAAAAAAACCTGTTTCTATTTATAGCAGCTGTCTAGCTTAGGACAGAACAGACTGGTTTTTGTTAAAAATAATGTGAGATACAGAACCAGTCTGTAGGATTTTGGCGGTATTTATACTATGTTACAGCAAAAGTGTTTCTCAAATGATTTCACAGATGGATTAGAAAGAAAGAAAAAACCGGAAAAAATGATTCGGAGATGAATACATGAATAACACAAAAGAGTACCAATCTAGGGTAGCTTCACACCCATTGCAGGCTGTGAAAAGGATTTTAATATTGGTTGTAGTGTAAAACATCTTAAATTAGATCGTTTTACTAACTCCAATACTAAGGTAACTTCTTTTTACAGCAGAACTAAATTGTGGAAACAAATTGTATAAATGCAGGGGCATTATTTACCTTGCTCTTAAAAGAACACTGACTATAACTAATGGTAGAATACAACTTTGGTCTTTTGTTCAAACAAATGCTTCCTGATGCCAAAATATACATGTGTTTTGTACATTTGCACATTGAATTCTATTATTTTATATATGGATTACGTTTTTTTTCTGCTCAGATTATGCCTTTTGTCCACTTAGATTATACCTTTTCCTCGCCAGTGGTTGGCATGTATGCTTTTATCATTTTTATGCTCCAGCCATGAATGTGGCAAGGGCATATAACATTGGGTGGCCATTTTTAAACTTGTTTTTTTCTGCTTTTGTTGCAAGGGTTGTCATATCAACAGTGGGTACCACAACATTTCTTTCTCACTTTATTTAGTTGGTCCTGAATGAAAATGATGACAATATGACATTCCAAACTTGTGCAACAGCAAAACAAATTTCATTATAGCAACTTGTTTTGAGGGCCAGTCATAGTGGCATAATGTTTGTAATTAAAGGAGACACTTCTTTCTTGTAAAATGCAGTTATTTATGTATTACATTAATTGTTATCCAGGCTCCAAAGCCAACCACCCTAACACATGTTGGCATCTGGGTTTTTTGCCAGCTTTATATATAGTTAACCTAAATTGGCATTTTCTATCACACAACCATCATGTATGTGTGAACAGTGGTTGCTTGTGTAGTGTGTGAAATCATATCTTTTTAATAATGATCTGAATAATAAATACAAATAATACCCACATATTGGTTTTAACCCTTTCATCACTAAGTAACTTTGTAGGCATAGAGTCCTCAACACTAAGTAACTTTGGAGTTGTAAAGCAAAATGACTTGTGGACTTTGAAACTTTGCCAATTTTAAAGATATCTGGCTGGATTAGGTGTCAAAATCAAGGTTTAAAAAATCATATTTTATGACTAATTAAATAAAATGTGCATATCTATTACAACTATTAAAATGCAGGTACAAACAGGTAAGACAACAGGTAAAATACAAGTAATTATTTTATTACCTCTTAGAAAACTTAGAAAGTTCTCAAAACTTGTTCAATTGACCCTAGATGTACTAGTGAATAATCACAGTAGCAGCACAAGTCTTTCTTTCATTGTGTCCATAATTTATAAAATTCTATAAAATGAACCAAAATGATCTCCAAGGTGAGATCTGTTCACACACCTATATCGCCTCTGCCATGTTTGATCGTCGCATTGAAGTTTGTTAAACGGACAATTTTTCCAAAAACTTCACCTGAATAGAATATTTGAAAATATTTCTGAAGCTTTCCTGGAGCCATCTAAAACTCACAAGATCATCCAAATATAACATCTACATTACAAGATGGAAGTTATTAGAGGTACCCTGAAAGTTATTTGGTCAGGTACTATAATGTTAAAGAAGAACACTGCCCCAGACCGAAAAGTCGGTCCATAGTGTTTACTTACTTCCCTCTGACCGGTTTTATGGTCCGCTGTGATGAAAGGGTTAAGGTCATGGGACTTAACTTGGGTTTTTAGCTGTACTGGCTTGTAAACATGATAAAAAAAAGTAAGAATTATTATTTCATCAAAATCAGTTTGTCTGAGACTACCTTAAAAATGCTAGTTTGGAAACTTCAGGGTTCTTTCCCACAAAAATCTTAATTATATATTTATCCAAATTTAGCAATGAGTATATTTTGACTGTGTCTGAAAAAAAATTGTCAGGTTCAAGGTCAAAGGCAATGACACAAAATTTTGTAATGCACATAAGATATCTTGTGAACATGTTTATTGAAGTATCCAACAAGATCTTTTAAAACCAAATTGAGCATGTTGAAGTATCTCAAGAATATTGAAGACAGTTTGAAATGCTCAGCACTTTTTGGAATTTCGTGTGGATTTATTCCTCTTTTTTAATTCTTTGTGAATGTTCTTTTGTGTTCATATATTCATGGTTACATTCTGCCAGAGTTACTCTTCTTTTCTATTTGCATCACTTATTCAAACATGGGAGGCGGGGGCATAAATGCCTTATGGGCATATCTTGTTAATTCTATCTATTTGGAAGTCAAATTCTACTCAGTTATCTTGAGATCATAACAGTCATCATATATCCTAATCTTCCGATAAATTAGGTTATGGCAGATCTAGCCTTGAGTCATAAAGCTCTTGAGATTGTTGACCTTTGAGATTTTGTTTCAATCATCATAAAGTTATTTTTGGAAGGTCATTTCTGATTGGTTGATAGTAGGAAAGACATGACAATTATGTAACTGTGTTTCCTGGTAATATCTCTTTTTTTTTTTTGTTCTATAGGTTTTAGATCCCACCAAGCGATTAGGATGTGAAGAAATGGGTGGTTATGGGCCATTAAAGGCACACAAATATTTTGAGGGAATAAAATGGGAGACCTTAGGTGAAAAAAAACCTCCAGATATTATACCCTATCTCCCAGCTACATCCAGTAACCCTGAAAACTGTTGGAGTAGGCTCAGGGTACGTTCTTGTATTATTAAAAGATTGCTAACAGTGACTTGTCTTTACAAGACAAAAAATGACTAACATATCATTAAATTTGTCTCACAGAAGTCAGCCTCAATAGTAATCTGCTGCAGAAGGGTATTTCCTAATAAAGGTGAGAATATGAATGACATCAATTTTTTAAAATAGTAACTTGGACCTGCTATTCACTGTTACTTACAATTAACAATTGCTTTAAGGATGTTGTGTTCACTTCATTACTTCAGTACTGTATTGTGTATAAAAAAAGAGCAGTAGACATCTAGATTATAGCAGTGAACAGTAATAACAATGATAAAAAGAAGAGCCCAATAATATATATTAAATGATCTGCACAAAACTGTGCAGGATTTTTGCCTCATCAGAATAAGATATTGATTCTACCTTTTTAAAAGTTAATCTAGTAAATGATTATTTAATGATTGAAATAATATAATTTCTCTAATTTATTTACTTTGATTTTCATTGCAAATCATTTTAATTCATTGTATAAGCTTGTGTAATATTTTACTGATTTCACCTGTGCATTTCATCATTTTCTTTCAGTAATTATGATGGGCAGGATTAAATGTGGGGTCAAAGAAACTTATCTGGGCTAAAGTTAATCACTCCACCTTTATTATCAGTATGGCATGTCAGTCGTACCATACTGGTTATATTTGTTAACACAGTTCTAAATAGAGATGGACAACAATTATATCTACACAGTTGACATTCATTAGAAATCAAAGAAATGCTCCAATAAGGATGCAATTTACACCCTGAATATGGTAAAAATATTTGGCTCAAGGTCATTCCGTACCCAAGTCATTTCATAACCAGTTGAAATTGGTCATTTTGTACCCAAAGTATTTGTCATTTCATACCTGCGGTGCTGGTCGTTTTGTACCTGTTAATTTAAATGGTCAGATATACAGTATTGTCATATTTACAACTCCCTTTCTAGACCTAATCTTCTTCCTGCCATAAAATTTGTATGAGCAAAGCTTATCCATGAAATTTTTTTTTGACCAAACACATATAATTACAGTAATTGTTTTCACAGTATAATGCCATCTATGTCCTAAAAAAAGAATTAACAAAACTTCACATTGCCAGTAAAAATAAAAAGTAAATGTTGGCTAGGTTTAAATAAGTCCATTCTGTTTTCTGATGCAATTTATGCAATTTACACCCTGAATATGGTTCAAATTACCAAACATTGTCATATTTCTTGGTATTATTTATTTATGACTAACATGACTGAAAAGAATTACATATCTTTATCCTCTCAAAGCAACTTAGAAATTCTGCAGTCTCTTAATAATGGGGCAGAATGCAAACAGAAGTGTTGCTTGATTAAGATTTTCTTCTCCAAGGACCTATACTGGTGTGTTTTTTTTTTCAATTTTTGTTGCCTGCTTTTAAAGGTGTTGAACGTGGTATACTATACAGACCGCAAGCAATTTTTTGGTAGACTGCCAAATGCTTTAGCATACTTGTGCAAAGTTTTGGACACTTTCAGCGATCATTTTGGCTTAATGATAAATTTTACTTCATTGTATATAACTCCAAGTTTGCCTTCTGATCATTATACTAAATTATTAGTGCCTGAGTAAAACAAATTTAAGTTTTCAAAGTCAAAGCAGATCCCCAATAAATAAGTGTGGTATATATAATTTTGAAGCCAAATAATTCTTGACATGGAATTTATTATTTCTCTGAATCAAAAGACTTCTGAAAACAAAGTCCTTGTATAATTATTTCAAAGTAGAGAAAAACAAATAATCAAACACATGTGAAACTGATTTAAGCTTGAAAGCTTCAACTTACTAGATTTCCATGGATCTTAACATTTGATAACTTAACATTTCAATTATGCTTCCAATTAAAGTATTTTATATATAAAATTAATATAAATGTATCCCTTAATTATGTTCATATTATTATTATTATAATAATAATAATTATTATTATTATTATTATTATTATTATTATTATTATTATTATTATTATTATTATTATTATCCATTTATATATAGCCATTGCTTCACTAACATGTTGATTCATTGTTGATCATTAATGTAATTACCATTGTAATTTTGTGTGCCTCTACCTACCCATCTATTTACCTACCTACCAAGAAAACAAGTAGCATAGAAATAGTTTATTCAGATGAAATTGAAAATTGCATATGCATGGTGATCCAAAGATACTCACTCTCACCTGGTAATACCTGTAATGAAACATTGAACAGCTTTAAACAGTTTGAAATATGTATGAAATATCTTTTTATGATATTAGTGATTAGGTACAAAACAGCTATAGCATTGGATGGGAAACAACCATTGCTTTGGGTGCTAAACAACTCATTTGGGTATGAAATGACTTGGGTACAAATTGACTAGGGTACAAAATGACCAGGTTCACAAATATTTGTCCTGCCTGCATAATTGTACATTATTACAGCAAGATATTGTTTCTGAAGAATGTGTGTTATTTTTGTCATTGTTTCTCCACTCTCTTAATAGTTCTTATTTAGGAGACTGTCCCTTGCATAAGGGAGATTCTTTTATCCTTTAACATTGACCAAAGTTTCACAGACAAGAATGTCTTAATTTAAATGTTTTATTATGGATTTTTGTGTCCTTGCAGCCTGGCCTAGATGATGCAAGGATTGGTGAAATCATAACACAGACAATGTAAGTATTTATGCCTCTGTCATGTCACAGTAACAATTAATTTGACTTTTCCTCCTGCAAGCTAAAGCAATATTAGAATTGTTTGTATAGCCACACAAAGAAAACATTAACAGATACCAAATTATTTCATTCAGCATCAAAAGTCAACAGTGATTATTACAGAAATATGCCATACTCACTTTGATAACCAAATAGAGAAATGGAAATTTGACATCTTAATGTTGTCACTGCTAAAGCCAAAAGGGCATCCCTCCATTCATTATTCATTCATTCCAGTTTTGTAATAACACAAGCTGTCAAACTTAAAGCCATATTCTTGCTGCAAACATATTTTTTTTAAAGACACAAATTTTAGTGTGATTTTTTTTTTTTTGCTGCTTACCTTGAATTTATAAACCCATCAAACTATGAACCCCTGTGGAAAGAATGCAGTCATCAACTTGTGAAATTTATTACCAGAGGAAACATAATTTATGGCAAAACAACAACAAAAAATATCCTTGAATTTTATAATGGCCATAAATAAATAAACTGAGTAGGTTTTAAGGCCATTAACAGCAATTTTTCAATTTTTTTACACGTTTTTTTTATTTTTTTTGTTTTTTACTTCACAGTATTTTTGACAAACATCTGAGGGGCCCCAAGGGGCCTAGTGGTCTAAAGCTCTGACCGTTATGGATCACTGCCATCTCACCTCTTTCTGCGTGAGTTCGAGTCCAGACTCGGCTGACGTGGGTAAGTGAGAAAGCTTGGCAGTAGCTTCTCGTGGGTCGGTGGTTCTTCTCATGGTTTTCCATGGTTCTTCCTCCACCATTAATACTGGCTGCCATGTATAGCCTATCTTGTGTTGAAAAATGGCGTCAGTCCCTACAACAACAAAAATTTGAGCACAATTAAGCAAACACTACTTGAGCAGAATAAGTTAAATATTGTTAGATTGTTTGTATTCATATATAAATGAATTTTTTACACTTTCAACCATTACAGGAAATTTTCAAATTGTACACATTTTTGACCTTTTTGGACTTTTGGATTTTTTTTTTTTTGAAGAAAAGTCTTGTTAGGATGATTATGCTAAAACAACTTGTCTTTTGACAAGTTAACATTTATATGCATATTTTAATGCATATATGTATAACCTGACCAGGTAAGATTTTTATGCCAGTAGTGTCATTTTTCCAATTTTTCAACATTTTTTAATATTTTGAACTTATTTTTTTATTCGGAAGTTGTGGCATCCATATTTCTCAATGGTTCAAGTCATGCAAGATCCTTTATATTTGTTGAAATTTCTGATAACTGCTTACTTGCAGTGGAATGATAGAGGAAATTGATAGTGATTAGAGACGCTATTAGATATCTAAAACATAGATGCAGTGTCATTATCATTGTAAAATTCCAAGACGAATATATTTTTCTTTACCTTCAAAAGTCAGATTTACAAGTGTTAAGTGATTCATTTGCCAGTTTCTATATCATAGTGCATGTACATATAGTGTTAAACATTTACTCTTATTTCACCTCTTCATCCCAGTTGTAACAGATTTGTGCATTCTGGTTGATAATATTCTTGAAGGAAAGCTTAGTATTCAAATGGAAAAGTTCAAATTGACTTGTTTTTATATAAGCTATGGCCCCTATTCAACCTCGAAGGTTTCAATCACCATATATAGTCTTGGTTATACCACATTCATGCATGCTCAATACATTTTTCATTTTCCTGCAAAAAACAAAAATCCTTTTGAAACCAAAATAATTTACCAGTTACATCAATGATGATAACTGTCAGGGCAAAAGCGAGTTGCCACTAAAGAAAAGTCTATTTTATTTAGTAAAATATTTTTCAGATGGTCACTGAATAGATAAGAATTGTTCTGTAAGTTTGATTTTAGCTGTTCCACAACTGAACATAACTGCAGTTTGAAATTGTAAATTTATTGTGAGTGGTTGTTTTGGTGATATAAGCATTTCACATGATGCCTCACAATAAAGGAGTTTACAAATGATTTAAGTTAATGATAATTAAGTTAAGAAAACGTTTAAAAGTATATCTCAAATTACTGAAATATCAAAATATTCTATTCAGAATTATCTGAAAAGATTCCAGAGAAAAGAATTCACAGATAACAATAAATGTGGGGAGACCTAAAAGTCATGAGCAAAAATGTATCTTGTTCAGTGCAATATTTTTCATTATCAAAGGTAGCATGCCATTGTATTTGAATTGCTCTGTTAAATTCATGGCAAAATCCATTGAAAGAAAAGAACTTGATGATTAAAATATGTCTTTATTTTCTATTTAAAACATTACACGTTGACAGAATCACAGATGATGAGAGGAAGAGGCGATTAGAAGAACAAGCACAAAAGAATGAATACCACAAGTTTGTGGAAGGCAACTTGATACTAAAGCAGGGATTAATTGACAAAAGAAAGGTAGGACAACAGAAGTAATTGAATATGTATACATCCAATACTGTTTCTTCATCTTACAGTTGAGTATGACATATATATGTATGTGGTAATGTTTTACTCAACATAAGCACAAAATTGGCTGTGTGGTGCCTTTAAAAGAATAAGTTCAAGGACTGTAAAATTGAATTGCATGAAATATTAGGATGATAAAGCTTTCCAAACAAATATATAATTAAAAACAACAAGATAAAAAAAATTAAAAAACAAAGTTTTTTTTAAAATTCTATAAAGTATATTCAAAATAAGATACAAGTAACAGATTTAAAATCCATACAACATGATTATAGCTTTTTGTATAAACCACATTCCTTTAAAAATTCCAAGATTACCTCTGGTGTCACATTCTTGTACAGTTTCTTTAATCAGTTCATGTCAGAATACTTTTTGGCTAGAAATCAATTAAAAAAAATTTGAGAATTGTTTCTACTGACAGTGAACAGTGGAGGGCACACATTCCTGGGATTGTAGAAAAAAAGCCTATCCAGAATTTTCATTATTATATCAACGAGAGCAGGAATAACTACATCCAATTTATCTGCATAGCACATTGTACAAAATCAAAGTATTTTGTGTTGATTCTTATGCTCTTTGAATATGTGTGATTATATTTAAGCTTAGACTAAAATGGATGAGAATTGTTGAAGTTATGGCATTTTAAATTTGTAAATAATAAATAGTGGCAGTCCAAATTGCAAAGCAAGATGCCAGTGCCCCTGTAAAACACATGAAGCATGCACCTTTGCTCGTGTTAGTATTAATGGGCAGTATGTAACGGCATATGTTAGGTTTGAGTGTCATATGGTGCTGTATTAATGAACTTGAGCTACATAGGAATTATCAATATATGATTAAAGTACTTCACTAATAGCCACTTCACTTGAAGTTTCTCTGTTACTTTGTATCATATCCTACATGACCTATATATCTGGGGAGTCCAGAGTGGTCCAAAGTGCTCACTGTTATGGATCACTGCCATCTCACTTCTGTCTGCATGGGTTTGAGTCCCATGTTTGGCCAATGTGGGTATGTGAGAAAGCTTGCCTGTAGCTTCTTGTGAGTTGATGGTTGTTTCCAGGGTTTTCCCATATTCATCCTCCACTATTTATACTGGCCATGATGTATAGCCTTTCTTGTGTTGAAATTGGCATTAAAACTTACAACAACAATCTATACATCAGGCATGTCACACAGTGGAATATTCATGCATTCATTTTTTATAAGTGGTTATAATTTGTTCCAGCCCACAATAAACAGTAATCACTAGACTTGAATGGAGCTTATTTTTTGTTTGACACTCCAGAAGTGTTGGCATTCAAACTGAATCTATGTAGATAGCAATCAACAGAAAAACTTCATGTAAAAATGAATATTAAATGTTTATTAAATCATAGATGGAGAACAAATTAATAGTCTTCTTTAGATAAGTTAAATGTCTCCTTTACATTGATGTATGTTATCAGTTAAAAATTAGCACATGCAAGTTAGCCACCTTGTGTCAATTTGTTGAATGGGGTGGGTGTTGTTGATAGTTTTCCAATTTCAGTGATAGCAACTAATGCATATGGTCATAGCAATTGTTTTGCATCTGCAGGGTGAGTGATTTGGTTGTTAGTCATCTTTGCTTCTGGACCCAGACCGATTTTAGTTAAGATTTTCCTTGCACAAAGAAATTGCACTCTTTCTTCTGTACTGCCTTCCAGATTTAAGCAAATACTTAAAATTGGTAACGAGACATACTTCTAAATCAATTTAAAAGTAAGGACGTGGTGACCATGATGAACCAGGCATCCATTTATATGAAGCAGCTTAAAATGGAAAAAATGGTTGAATTAAAATCACCAAGAAGTAGCAGGATAATCAGTACAATTTTGTTCTCTTGTCAAGGATGAGAAGGGCATATGAACTGATAAGTATGTTTGCATACTGAAGGAAAAAAACCCGGCCAATATATGGACTGATCTGAAACAACACCATCCTACCATGAAAAATCATTCTAAATATTATGAGACCTCAAGTTGATATTGTTTATTGATAATATATGATATTTAAGTTTCCATATCATTATACATATTGATACTTATCACAGGTGTCATTTAACCCCAAGAATTCACAGTAGGTGACATGAAGTTTGAAAGTTTTCCATTGTAAGGATTAGAAAACGGGTCTCTCAAGCCATTGCTCAACATTGATATTGAATATGTATGCTACCATAAATAGATTCACAATAATGAAGTTTTGTTCACAATGTAATTAAGACTGAAATTTCAGTCGCTAAACTTTCTCTTATACTTGGCAGTTACAGTGTTGCCTTAGTTGAATAATCTCATGTTAGTCATTACAAATGAACTGATTATTTTAGAATATTAATCTATGTTTCATTGTGCATTCTGGGTTTATAATAATTTCCTTTTTCATGTGCTTTTTATTAGGGTTTATTTGCCAGAAGACGAATGCTGCTGCTAACAGAGGGACCACACCTGTATTATGTTGACCCCTCACACAAAGTATTAAAGGGACAAATTCCCTGGTAAGAAAGCACACACTTAACATATTCTGGTAAATTGTGAGTAGAAAGGCTTTTGGTCAAGCCCATATAAGTTGGAAGCAAGAACATAGTCACTTTTTCATTAGCAGTGGCAGCAATGCTCTCATCCATATTTGTTTTGTTTTTGCAGTTTTTCGTTTGCAATAATTTCTGAAACCCTTCAAAAATTCTTATCATAGACTTGAATCATTATAAAACTATGACAATTCATTCTGCAACATGGTCTCTCAACTTATGATCTTGGTGTCAAGGATTATATTTGCTTTGTTTCAATCATGGTCTCAGCATACTGTCCCTGGCACTCTTGCTCTATTTTCTGCACTTCTTTTGTGAAGATCAATGATTAAGCTTAGCACCAATGAATATATATTATGTATATTTAATTTTTGTTTTTTATATTAACTTTTTATTATTATGCGCTTTGTGTAATTGTAATTAGTAATAGACCTTGTCCAAAATGAAGTTTTTTGTGTACCTGACTAACAATAATACATAGTTAAAATGTTCTCTGTGAGTGTGAACATAGATCATTATTAACGTAAACATGCTTATCTTAATCTGAGTTTGGGACATTGGAATTTCCCAATGGAATAACCTGGTCAGCCTGATGTTTACCTTGTTCTTGATTATAATTTTTGTAACAGATTTTACCTTGTTGACAACTTAGAATGTTCTAAAAATGGGCTTTTGACCCACATCCTGGTTCTATGTTTGTGTTTTACCTTTTTATATAATATTGCTTACTTTAGAAATTACTCATTTTTGCCTTAACGTCTTGTAGCAGAAACAGTCTTATTGTCCTGTTCAGTATTTCATTTTGGTGGAATTATGTGGTCAAATTAATATTCCCAGGAAGTGCTCATCAGTAATCTTGGACTGAAACATTCATTTGAAATTATAGCGAATTCAGACAAAACATTTTTGGATTATTGTGATACATCAAGAGACTCGTAGATCATCTCCACAATCTAGGCTACTGAAACAGTATATTTGAGACTACAGACACATCAAAACATTCAGTATTGGAACTTATTTGGAATACAACAGTAATTTAGATGGAATTTTATACTTTTGGACATGTGATAAAACTTTATGACTGTTACAAATAATTTCATAAAAAGTTTTTTTTTTGTTTAATATTCATTTTTTATTCTTGGGAAATAAATTGTTGAATTTTACAAAACTTTTTGGTTTTTGCTCTTTCCATGTCTTACTTTAAGAATAAAGAGTTGTAACAATATCCAGATGCAATTTGATGTTTTCTAATTCAAAATATTATATTCTTCACATATGTTCCAGGTACATTCTGTATCCATTTTAATGATAACGGGCAGAATGCTGCTGTCATTTATACTATTCCTTATTCATTTATACTGTTCTTTATTCATTTATACAGGGTTAGAAGTTGACCTCAAAAGCCTTTAAAAATCTAACATTTCATTTTGACCTTAGAAATTTGAAAAAGCCTTCAAAAAACTGAAGGAAATGTAAATAAATAATATAATTATAAACATTTTTAAAAAAACGGTGAACCATTTTCCCTGACCCAAGAAAAAGTGCTTTTTTCACACAATTTTTTGTTAGGTTAGCCTAGCAGTCTAGAAAGTTCATGAACAAATTAGACATCTGGTCAATTTATTTATTTCTTAATTTTTGCTTTATTCTTATTTTCATTATTTTTAGGTACAAACTCAAATCTTTATCATATTTGTAATAAATGTTATGCTCACCATGGGGATAATCTTGTAACAATTTTAAACCACAAAATTATTTTTCAACCTTGAAAAAAAAAACTAAACATAACCTAAAATTTTAACATTTCAGTGTCACTTTTAACCCTGTTTATAATTATCATTGTTGTCTCAAAATTACTATATATACTCACTGATCAAAATGCAGACTTCATGTACTTGGAATTGCAGTCACATAATGCTCAAACAGATCTGGGTCTATACAGTTTGTTTCAGGTTCATTAGTAGAACAAAGCATTTTGCAGTTGGATCGAACCAGTACACATGTATATATGGTACCATCTATTTATATTACTTTCCTGGCCGAGTTCCTCGACATTCTTACTTAACACCATGTTTTGAAAAAGGGACAGGGAAGGGTTTTCAGAGTCTCTTAAGGCACAATCTTTTAGTTGAGATCTGTTGGTGGTTGTAACTGTGTAACCTTTCAATAAGGTGAGATCTATTGGTGGTTGTGACAGTGTGTAAGCTTTCAATAAGGTGAGATCTATTGGTGGTTGTGACAGTGTGTCAGCTTTCAATAAGGAGAGATCTATTGGTGGTTGTGACAGTGTGTAAGCTTTGAGTAAGGTATGATCTTTTGGTGGTTGTGACAGTGTGTAAGCTTTCAGTAAGGTGAGATCTATTGGTGGTTGTGACAGTGTGTAAGCTTTCAATAAGGTGAGATCTATTGGTGGCTGTGACAGTGTGTAAACTTTCAATAAGGTGAGATCTATTTGTGGTTGTGACAGTGTGAAAGCTTTCAGTAAAGTGAGGTCTATTTATGGTTGTGACAGTGTGTAAGCTTTCAATAAGGTGAGATCTATTAGTAGTTTTGACTGTGTAAGCTTTCAATAAGGTGAGATCTATTGGTGGTTGTGACAGTGTAAGCTTTCAGTAAGGTGGGGTCTATTTGTGGTTGTGACAGTGTGTAAGCTTTCAGTAAGGTGAGATCTTATGGTGATTGTGACTGTGTGTAACTTTTCAAAAATGTAAGATCTATTGGTGGTTGTGACATTGTGTAAGCTTTCAATAAGGTGAGATCTAATTGTGGTTGTGACTGTAAGCTTTCAAATAGGTGAGATCTGTTGGTGGTTGTGACAGTGTGTAAGCTTTCAATAAGGTGAGATATATTGGTGGTTGTGACGGTGTGTAAGCTTTCAATAAGGTAAGATCTATTGGTGGTTGTAACAGTGTGTAAGCTTTCAGTAAGGTGAAATAATAATAATAACAATAAGGTGGTGGTTGTGACAATGTGTAAGCTTTCAATAAGGTGAAATATATTGGTGGTTGTGACAGTGTATAAGCTTTCAATAAGGTGAAATATATTGGTGGTTGTGACAGTGTATAAGCTTTCAATAAGGTGAAATATATTGGTGGTTGTGACAGTGTATAAGCTTTCAATAAGGTGAGATCTAATTGTGGTTGTGACTGTAAGCTTTCAAATAGGTGAGATCTGTTGGTGGTTGTGACAGTGTGTAAGCTTTCAATAAGGTGAGATATATTGGTGGTTGTGACGGTGTGTAAGCTTTCAATAAGGTAAGATCTATTGGTGGTTGTAACAGTGTGTAAGCTTTCAGTAAGGTGAAATAATAATAATAACAATAAGGTGGTGGTTGTGACAATGTGTAAGCTTTCAATAAGGTGAAATATATTGGTGGTTGTGACAGTGTATAAGCTTTCAATAAGGTGAAATATATTGGTGGTTGTGACAGTGTATAAGCTTTCAATAAGGTGAAATATATTGGTGGTTGTGACAGTGTATAAGCTTTCAATAAGGTGAAATAATAATAATAACAAAAAGGTGGTGGTTGTGACAGTGTGTAAGCTTTCAATAAGGTGAAATATATTGGTGGTTGTGACAGTGTATAAGCTTTCAATAAGGTAAGATCTATTGGTGGTTGTAACAGTGTATAAGCTTTCAGTAAGGTGAGATAATAATAATAACAATAAGGTGGTGGTTGTGATAGTGTGTAAGTTTTCAATAAGGTTAATAATTTAACTACAATTTAATTCATGGGCTTTACGTGGTCTGTTATAATCAGTTTTCAAGATTTGTTCTAAATTTGTTAAGAATCTTGAGTTGAAGCTGAAAATGTATAAATCTTGTCGGAGCAAAAAATGTTTGCATTAGACAAAAAGTGTGTTCAATCTTGGATTTAATATGTAACATTGTTGAATAATAGCCATACTCATCCATCAATGCATATCAGTATTATATTTGATTTTTCAGGTCAAAAGAATTGCGACCAGAACGAAAGAACTTCAAGATTTTCTTTATTCACACAGTAAGTGTATGCTGTATCCTTCATCCATTGTAAAATATATAGAGTTGTGATGAATTATCAGAAACTTTTGCAGTACATTGTCATGCTATGCCATCATGTTTCTTTCCTCTTCCATTCCACTAAGAAAAAACTAAAAGAAGTGTATTACTCTTGAATGCACTGTTTACATTTTGTGGATAAATAAGTTTAACTTGATCAGAATATAGTCACAATTTTCAAACAAGTCCTTTTTGGTAAAGTAGTAACTCATAGGGTTCTGTGCAATTCATGAAATGTTACATATGGTCACTTGGATGTTTGAACTGTAGATTGAAAGGCATGAAAAGTGTTGACTACAGAGATAGTCATTGGTTAAAACTGATTAGTTGGTGCTTAATTTTATGGAAATATTGATCAAAAGTTCCATTTGGATAATTTAATAATGTAGATCAAAAATTCAATTGTAGTGTTTCTGAAAAAATATTGCCACTACTATCAATACTATCAACACATGTTTTTTCCTCACATGCATTATGCCACTGCAGGGACAGTGATGTCGTGTCTTTGGCAAGTATAAGTTTGGTACTTCTGACAGTTGATTATGTTTCCTTCTCAGTTGTTGTGGTGTAAAAATACTTCATGTTTTGTTACTTTTATTGATTTTTGTGGATTGCATAGTTTCCACAGACCACACATTTGGATCGAACAGCACTTTATTTTGTGGACAACAACAGAACTTTTCATTAGGCCATTAATTAAAAGCTGACATATTTTTCCTTCACATTGCCATGCAACTTGGTACCCACAAAAAATGAATGAACAGTATATTCTGGTATACTGTGCAGGCTCCATTCTGGCATACTGTGCAATTGTTTCAAGTTCCACTCTGGCATACTCTGCAGTGGTTACAAGTTCCACTCTTGTATACTTTTTGCATTTGTTGCATAATTCACTCTGGCATACTCTGCATAGGTTAAAAGTTCCACCCAAGCATACTGTACAGTTTCTGCAAGTTCCACTCTAATATACTGATTGTTGGTTGCAAGTTCCACTTTGGCATACAGTACAGTTGCTGCAAGTGCCTTTCTTATATACTGTTCATTGGTTGCAAGATACACTTTAAATTAACTCATTAACCCCTGGAAGTTTTGGTCATTTTTGCCTGAATTGCAAGTAGGACACAGCTATTTCTAAAAACAAACTAATACATTGACTTTCAAGAGATTTCCAGTTAACTTAATTAAGATCTTGTTGTGTTAGAACATAGTTTTTCATTGGTTATTTCACTCTCACATGAACAGAAGGGTAAAACTTGGAGTTTCTCTTTTAGTTTTCTTTTCTCTCTTTCTTTTCTGCTTAACAGACCCATCCTTTTTCGTATCCAAACCAATTTTTATTTCAAACACTCATCTTTTCTTGCTTTTTCCTGAATACATCCTAATATATTGACCTCTAAGAGATTTTTTCTGAGTAATCTAATGTCTAGTTGTGTTAGAAATATCATTTTTCATTGCTTACTTCTCTCTTGCATGAACAGAAGGATAAAAGATGGAGGGGTTTTTTTTCATCCAGGCCATGTTTTATTCCAAATGTTCATCTTATCATCCTTTTTGCAAAGGTTTGTCTGTCTGTGTGCAGTTCAGACCAATCTGCCTTAGATCTGAGGCCAAAAAGTCCAAAATCCCGACACAAATTCAGATTCTGACCACAGGTGAAATTTTGGTGGGAAAAAAAAATCAGATCCAAAAAATTGTTTTTCACTCTATATTTTGTAGTGCAACTAGAAAGTTCAGATTATTTGGTATCATTGTAGAGCTACATCTGTTTACCTTTCTGTCATATCACCCATTTAAGTGTATTGTAAATGACCTTGATGCTACAGAGCTCAGAAGTAGACTACTACCTCCTGACACATACATGAGTCACCAGGGTTTAATGAGTTAACACATATATAAATAAGCTAATACAATCTTCATTAATTTAAAAAGAATTAAGCACATATACATAGTATCCAGGTTTTTCCATAAGTTTCTGAAATTTTTGGTACAGTAAATTTAAAACATAAATTTGTTTCCTACTTTTTCAGCCAAATAGGACCTACTATTTAGAAGATCCACAATCACATGCTCCAGATTGGGTGGAAATGATAGAGGAAGTGTGGCAGCGGTATTACTCAAAGAAGTAAACTCTCCAGGCAGACAACAGGCGGCAGGTTGTCCGTGTCTCTCTACAAAAGCAAAACTTGAGTGATGTTTCCAGTCACTGCACCTTAGGCTTTCTGAGGAACTTTTATCACAGAAAACAAAACATTTGCCTTGGAATGTAAAACTTTGGTATCACATTTTGGCTACAGGCGTTATTGAAGATCTTGTTACTGTTATTGAAGGTCATGTAACTTATACATCTGTGGCTGTATTCATTTGCTATACTATTAACTGATGCCTAAAGTTTGTACCTTGATGTGATAGTACTTCAATCATGCACATTAGCTTAAAGCTATACCATAATATTGTCATTACCAGGCAATTTATACCATTCAGCTGAACCCTTTTAGTCATTGGATTTCAGTGAAAATATTTAGTGATTCATGCTAAAAACATTAATGAATGCAAGTAACACAAGTGTCTGACATGTATAAAACTCGTTAGGAATTATTATTATTATTAAAAGATACTGTGATATTGTGGAGTAGGTTTTGTTATTTTTCTTTGGGGATCAGATGCATCTGATGGTAAGGCCATCCAGCAACCCTCATGTTTACAAAACTTTGACAAATATTCATTCAGGTAATGTTTCTATGTATGATTGTGTTGTCCATAGTACAACAATGAGGAATATTTCTTTAATCATGTGACTACTGTCATTCATTGCATGACCTTTATATGGTTATCATTGTGCAAACAACTTGACATTACTGGAGTATTCTTTCACAGTAATCAAAAAAATATTAATTGCAACACATTTACAATTTAAAAATGCTAATGTTGAAGTTAAGCAATGTTCCACAGACAGGAAGACTTGTGTATCAACCTAACTACAAGTTTTAAAAATGCCATTGTTGTAAAAAAAAATTTTAGATCATCTACCCTTAAGACTAAGTGAGCTTATGATATGGCTCCATGTCAACTGTGCATAATCTGCTATGAATCAAGCATTGTCCATCTGTCTGTCAACAATTGTTTGTTACTGTCCTGGAGTGCATGTTTCAAATCTAATTTTAGTCAAGCTTAGAATATTGGGATATATCATCAAAATCTTGAAGGATGTCAGTATTAATGAGATCCATAAGTATAGGGTAATCGTGGACTTGATTTTCTAAACTTACTATAATCTGGAAACAATATTCTTTTCTTTTTTTGGTCAGATTAGGAAGATTTGCATATATCATTAAGATTTCTGTTCAGTAATGAGCAAGATCCATGAATATTAAAGAGGTGATTTTTCATCAAATAAGGGATGGTAGGCAGTTATCTTTCCAACATTTTGAGCCACAGAAAAACTGTCCAGATATTAAGTCATCCTTGGAGTTTATCATTAGCCAGAATAATCTGTTGTTGATTAATCAAGTGATAAACAAATGTAAAAACTGCAATAATGCTTATATATATATTGAAACTAATATTGTTTTATTTCATTTTTCAGTGTATCAAAATATATAGCACTATAAGACACTAAAATTGACATTTGTCTTCTTTTTCTATTTAATTAAAATGATACATCTTAGCACCTTTGGTCTCCTTATGTTGAAACCTTTATTGCCAACCTATTATATATAAAATCTTGATGCTATTCAGTGGAATTTAGATTTATACAGAGGATTTTATTTTTTGTTAGTTAAATTCTTTCTTCATACTGACAAACCATTTAACATGAGTTGTTATATTGTAATCTGCTTATTCTGACATCTGGTTTAAGTTTTGTATGCTGTGAGATTTCCGCAGTTTTATTTTTTTAATTTTTTTTTTACATTTATGGTAGCGGAGATCAACTAGATGAACACTATCTCATGATGGATTTTTTAGACGAAATAGTGTCCGACTATCAGTTGCTCGCTAGTAATTGATATATTTATTTCGACTGACCATTGTATATGAATAGTAAGTAAAATTCCTCTTCATATCACTCAGAATTAAATCCATCAGAACACACACATTTTCTATAGTAATCCTTATTAGAACAGATTACCAGTTGACCTATATTTTTAAATTTCTGAAGCATGCATGGAAGGCAGCATCAGTCCACTACCAGAAATGTCAACAAAACAAAAACAAATAGAGATCTACTTGTTGGTCTATCCAATAACATTGCTTCCAGGACTAGCTACAATCATCTAACTTTAAAGGCAGGAACAGTAATTCTTACAACCAACTGAATGACAGCAAATTTTTTTTGTTCTTAAAATGAACACAGAAAAAAGAAATTGCTGAAACTTTCCAAAATACTAATTACCTCAGAAACACCAATCATTTTGTATAAATACTAAGCAAATGAAAAAAATCTGTCTCAATGTTCTACAATTATTTGATGTTGCTGTCACAATCTATTTGGTCCTCCAAAGCTGTCCTTTAGCGGTAAAACATGCAACAATCCACCAGATTCCATGTTTTAGCGTAAAACATGAAATCTGGTGGATTGTTACATTTTCAGAGGTGACTGGAACTCATTCATTGTGCTGGGAAAGTTTAAGTTTTGCAGGAAAAAAATTATGCTTTCGGTCACTGCCATCAGTGACAAAACTACAATTTTCATTTTTTTTAAATGTTAGATATGTGGCAAGCTAATTGAATGTGTGGTATCATGCAAAGATGTTTGTTAAACTTTTTTGAATTTATTCACATTTTCATTTCCCTATGAATAGCTTCATCTCCTGGGTAGTATTGGCAAGTTGATAGGCCAATTTTAGTACATGTACAAGTAAAAAAACTAACCAGATTCAATTTGAGACAGATGTAGTGAATTGTTTAGCAACAATATTATATACATCAAAATGTAGACTGCCAATTTTTTTATACATGTGCTGTTTGTGTTTTCCTAATGGGATGTGAGCCTTACATGTACTGTACTTAATGGATTATGGATTGTACTGCACAAATGTAGGTTGTTAATATACAAGTATTTTTCAGACTAGATTATCTTCATTTAATCAAAGGTATGTATTATTGCACCTGCTTTTATTACCCACACACTCACCTGAGCCATTAATTCATCATTATCTTCAGCTGACTTGGTTGATTATAACACAGTTTGATCTGTAACACTGTCGGGTCCTATGGATCCCAACCACTGTGTTATAGCACGGTCACACTGTATAGGCAATGTTCATGAGATACCATGCATATGATGAACTGAGCTTGTTACATCTCTAGATCTAGAGATATTATTTTACTTCCAATTTCTATACAGCATGGCTAGATATCAAGATTTTGGATGACTTTGATTATTAGCCCCAGATTCTGTATATTATTTATGCCATTATCATTATACAAACTATATAATATGTGGTTATAGCAAAATAGCTAAAATCAGAATGATATAAAGTTTGACAGATAGTTTACCTAGATTGTTGTCTTATAATGCTGCATAAACCTGCTATGTAAAATGGTCAGCTGCTACATTGTATAAGCTAGGTGATTGATATCAGGCCCATTTAGTCCTTTTTTTTAATCCATTGTTATTATCATTTATATTTATTTTTTATAAAAAAACAGTCTATTTAATATCAAGTTGCACAAGGACTATATCATCATATTTTGTCTCCCACATATTTAATCTTAAGAATAAGAATTGACTTGATTTATTTACCTTGACACATTTGTATCAGTATGTAAGCTATATTTAATGCACAATTTAGATGATGTGTATTGTCATTAACTCAATGGTCCTGACCATTTTATATGTAAGCCTGGATTTGTATAGCCTATCCTAAGGTGGGGACATTTTGATAGGTGTTCACAGTTTTAAAGTTGTACTATTATTGAGACTAACTATTTTAACTTCATACTCTATATTTTTTTTGTTCACGAAAATAAGAAAAATAATGCCTCTTTGTGCATCAGTGTTGGAGAGGAAAATTCCCACCCTCAGAATCAACATTTTTTATTAGACTCTTGAATCTGACTGAGACTTCTGTCCCTTTTGTAGAAATGTCCTGTCTCCTGTCCTACACCAATAAATGTGAAGAATTCTATCAGTATTACAAGTAACCCCAAATCTTTTGACAAATATATTTAACATACCCCCCTCAGGTATTATTGTGTAGGAAATAAAGTAAATTATCTGCAAGGTATCAAACAGTCAACAAATAAATATGAAAAAAAATTCACTCCATTGTAATTCAAGGCAGAAAGACTCATCTCCAGAACATTCAGTCTCAGACCTTCTGAATTTTAAATTTAAAAATCATTCAACATTGCATAGGGATAGAGACCTTCCACTTTTTATTCAGGATGCATTGGCATCAATCCTTGATTCTCAGGTAGTCCAACGAATAGTCTCTAAATGATGTCTGTTTTTATTCTGCAGCTTTATCTAAATTATCTATTTAATTGCCAACCTATCAGTGTGCCTTGAAAGAACTTCAGATGATCATTTTGTGTGTGTGTTCATACCTAAATTTATACATGCCTCCACAGCCTATATTCTAAAATTTGTATGTGGTCAGTTTGCTAATTGCACATGACCACACAAAGCCATGTTATTTGCTATGTGAATTCATTTTGATGTATACAGCACCAAAGTACCAAAATCTCGGGTAGGATCTGCCTGCAGATCCTGGCAGGATTCTTATTCTATAACAGTATCATTTTTTTTTTTACAAAGATTTTGATTTTTTTTAAAAAAATACTGTAACATGATTTTTGAGAAAACCTGTGAGTAGTTATAACATATTATGTGGAACATACTGGAGCTGAAAAAATGTATCATTTTAGAAATTTAACACAAGCCGATATGAACTTTTATTTATAATGAGTAAAAATGTATTTGTCAGTCACATGACAAGCATATGTGCAGCACATATGTATATGCAGTTCATGAACTGGAAAATTGAAGACAACACTATTATTAATAGTATATAAACTAATATAGATTTTATGTTTCCTTTTCTTTTGCCAAAGATAATTTAATACTAGAGCTATATAGAGATCTGTCCACAAAAGACATCTGTTGTGCTTGTACACACTGATCATTATAAGTACTAATATATGCTTTAATGTTACCTACTGTACCTAGACTGCACTTACCTGCTAAATAGAAGTGACCACATCACCATATTTTTCAGATTATTTTTTTCTTTTTAAGTATTTGTGTGTGAGGAGCATTTTGTTTTTTATGAGTTATCTGTTAAATGTTGATTATGGGTTTTATTTTCTGTTATTCTATGCTAATGGATTTTTGTCGATTATAATATTTATGCATTAGACAAGTGTTTCATCTGTTGTAAGATGAAGTTGATAAGAAAATTCTGATGTCGGTGTTTTTTCCAGTTTTAACACAGTTGAGATACAAAATTTACTCATTCTGGTGGCAGCAACATAAAAAAATGATTAATGTTTCGTTTAAATGTTTTCTGGTCCCAAACTGTTTGAGACATAACTATCCTATTTTAACAGTACAATTACGTTTCTTTCATATCCACATACCCTTACCCTTCCTCTGTCTCCAAGGTCAGAGTAATTTCAAAATCTTTAAGATTTAAGTTCAAGTATTTCTGTATGGTCCTAAGTCCCAAACCCTTGTTGAGACTGTTGTCTTGGTAACCACTACTGTTTTATATTAACACATCTCTTTCATTTTTCTGCATCTGAGGTTAAGTCAAGGTCTTTTGAAAATCTTGGTTAAGTGTTTGTGTCAAGTTTTCAGTGTTTGTATGTCTCAAACCTGTACTGGGTAGCTATAATACACTGTAAAATGTCATTTTATATTCCATGCTTTCCAGTTCTCCAATAGCCAGTAAGTTGAGTTAATATATTGTTATTTGACTCAGTGAGATGGATTAAGGCTTTGATGGATCTGAAGCACCAAGATATAGATCTGTAATTGTCCTGTATAATTAATATTAGGATATGTATTTAAAATTTAGAGCTATATATGGTTTATTTAAACAATTTTTTCATCAGCAACCAGTATAGCTTCCAGCACTTGTTGAACTAGTTAACACAAAATATATTATTTAATAGTTTTATTTACTCACGATCAGCCATATTTAATGAAAGAAAGTACATTTTGTCTTACCATACCTTTAATTTGTAGCGGCCCTTGTTAGTGCAAACCATGCACTGTTTAATGATAAGATTCTTACTCAAAGACACTTAAAAGCGTTTATGTCAGTCTGCCATAAAAGAGTACAACTAGAATGTCATTACCTACAACTTTGTATTCATTATTTTTCAGGATTTTTCAATTACATATATGTAATAGCATTTCATCATTATGATTTCAATTTTTGTACTGCTGTCTGTGACCACATATTTTCAACAGCTATCTTAATGTTCAAAATATGTTAACACAAAATTCTTTGTACAAGCACAATTATAACAAAGTATATGAAACAATTTCCTCATGGTTTAAATATTCATGACTTTAATAACCTAGTCACAAATTACAAATATTAACCTTGCAGATGGAATCATGTAAATTGAAATTTATGCAAGTCATGAAAATCAGAACCATAAATTTTCAAAATAAAAAATTCATTGATTGTGTTTAATGGCAATACTATCTAGTACCATACAATGGGATTAAAATATATACCTCACAGTGGCTGACCCGGATTGATCTGGACAGAATTACAACTAGCACTCTATTGATGGGGAGTCCAACACATAACCAGGGTTGCCAAAACTTGTGCAGTGCATAAAATTCCCAAAACAAAATTATTTGAACATCTTTTATTGGAAATTTAGATGATCAGGATTTTATTACAGTCAAATCTTTTACTTGAGATATATTTCTTTTGGGGAATTTGGACTTTCTGGATATTTTTTACATTTAAGTCTTTCAGTTGAGATATGCATTAAAGTGAACCAACACAAACTATCATATTTTATTTGAGTACTTAACAGGGTCTTTTATAAATTTCAAATTCATTGGTCAGATAACTTGTATATGTTCAGAAATTATTTCTAAATCATTTTTGTTTCTGGATTTTCTAGCAATAAATATACTTTTGTTCAGTAAATTAATTTCATTTTATTGTAGTTCATGGAAACAATAAAAGTATACCACATAAAGAAGTTAGTCCACCTTGTAATATGACTACCAGATGCATAAAATGTACCATAAATGAGGACCCGTGGAAAAGAGAACCATAAAAATTTACTACATAAGTGAAGCAATGTCATTGCAGGAACCATAATGTGTGCCACATTACTAGTGAGAATACATCATAATATGGCTTATGAGAACCATACAAGTGTGCCACATTACTAGTGAGAATACATCATAATGTGGCTTATGAGAACCATAAAAGTGTGCCATGTTACAAGTTGAGGCCACCTTATTATAATTTACTTCATGGGAACCATATAAAATGTACCACCTAAGTGAGGACAGCTGTTCTTAAAATTTTCTTTGCAAGGCCATTTTAGAATGAGCTATTTTGCACATATAACCACAAATAGGGAGTATCTAATGATGTGAAACCACCATATATAGCAACATACTTGAAAATTGAAATAATACAACATTATGTTGGTTTTGACGTATTTTGTTATACATTGATAAATGAAACTTGCCGATTAGAAGATTTGATTTCATCCAGATTTCCTGATTATTGATAGATTGTTGTCATACTGGTAATATTCATTACAGCACAAAAATATTCCCAGCTCGTGAAGATATGTCATGAATTTGTTGTAATCCATCAACATAATTGGTTCCCATGAGTCGAGATTTAAAATCAAGAGAAATGAATTAAGTAGCAGCTATGAAATTGAATGAACCCAACTGAAGCACAGGTCATATATATGTAATGCAGGTGCTTGGTACCAATAATTTCAGCAAAGTGGGACAGTTTTGAGAATTTGATTACACATGATTATACTCTTCAGTTTATTTTGTTTTATCAATACTCCTAGGAAGATCATAATATAAATGGACCAGGAAAAACATAAAACAAAATCAGTATTGCACTACTTAGACATTTCTTATGGAGGTCAATCAAAGATATGTTCCAGAATGAACAATACTGAATGTTGCATGCTTTTATGTCATAATCAAGGCATTCAAAGTTGGACAAAATTTGTATGACCCTGAATTGGTAAAGGTTAATACTTGGCATCCTTTTTTTTTCACCCAGAATAATACCTAGCCACCATTGTAAAACTCCACAATAATTTTAGCTTGGAAGTTTTGTGATATCTTAAGTATATAGCATTCATTTTCATTAATATAGAATGAATAGACTTTGATTAACCTATGTTAGTATTCAAATTTAGCACAATTGCTCTTTTACTGAGGGATCCTTTTTAATGAGGGACCACTATACATAAATCGTAGCACAATTATGTACTACCCCATTGATGCATGTACATCTTATTAAATGTCAATAACAATTTACTATGGGCTATGGGTTAGAGTGTCATTTAGCAAATGTAATGATGCAGTAGGAATGTAAATTATCTGCCCAGCCATTTAAATTCAGGGTATTTAAAGAATCGTGTGTGTGTGTCTATCTATCTATCTATCTATCTATCTATCTATCTATATATATATATATATATATATATATATATATATATATATATATATATATATATATATATATATATATATATAATGTATGTATTTAGTATACTTTCTGTTAATTTTTCAAGATATTTGATTTAATTTTGTTAAAATAGGGATAATAATGTGACAGTTTTAGAAGTTTTGATACTATAGCTACCAAAAAGTTAATAGCTTAAAAACATTTATGATCATTATTTTTAAACTATTACCTGTTATGGTCATTACTTCAGAAATTAAATTACAATGGAACAACTATAGTTAATATTTAAATATTGATTTCAGGACTATATTCTTCAACTGTCAGAAAACAAATACAAAAGTTTTAAAAATATACATTGGTCTTGTGAGTTCTTTCACAAACTAGTTATATAATCTCACTTAAGCCTGGATATTGTTTTCAGATATTGTAGCTTGTTTATTGCTAAAGTGTAGATGGTTGATAATTATAAAAATTAAATATGCAGTAATAAAACATAAGAGTTTTTTGATGCAATGTTTTTCATTCCTTTGCTTGGGGCAATATCTTCTCTTTTCTGTCATGCCTTGCCTTGTCGTCTTAATTTCTTTTATTGCTACATTGCTCCAAGAAATTTTTTTGAGAAACATGTCCAGGGCTGGCAACTTGAAAAAAAATCACAAGCATTGACTGCAATTTCCATATGTCAGAAAGTGTCCTATTTTTGTTATTTTTATGTGTCACACAACATTGCATTTGCTGTACTTCAAATAAGAAAAGAAGAAAACGAATTCTTATTTGGATCTCCATATTTCCTCCACATCCAGAGGTTAGCCATTGTCTGATCGCTCTGTCAATGATCTCTTTACTCTTGGATTTTAGCAGCCTTTATGTTCATTAGCATCTGAAGTGTGTATTCCCTTATAGGTACAATTTCTCTTTACACTCTTGACATTCTTCATAGGTGCAGCCTAATGACAAAGTGTTGCATAATACTAGTGTAATGTAGCAAGTGACAGCTCAAGCAAACTTTTAACTTCAAACAAGTTGAACAACACAGTAACAATTAAACAAGACCATAACAAAGAATCAAAATATTTGAGTGTTTCTGCTGAAATTGGTCTTTAGTTAGTCTGTCTTTCCTTTCATGCCACCTCTGCCAAAAGGCAGCTATTTTTTAATCAAAAACTGAACAGAGCATGTGTCACAACAATAAAGTAATCAACCAACAGAAGGCTGTGTATCCATGCTAACTTTAATCCAATTACTTAGCCATGCATCACTGTACTGATTGCAACTACTGCAGGAACAGTTACAGGATCCAATAGACCTGGTTTCTGTAATGTACATATCTCAAATGGTATTTTGTTATACCTCTATTAGAATCACATGTATGTTAAAGCCAAATGAGTACTAATTATAGGTAACCCAGGCAATCTTCACTCCATTCATAGGTCACATTGTTCATTTTGTACACAAAATTTTATTGTTTTTGATAAAAATATGATAAGTAGATAATCTTCATAAGGGCAAGTGTCATAAAAAGAAATAAATATTAAGAATGTACTAGACTATTAACATCTTGATAATGGATTTCTACATTTCATCAGTTCAAAGTCTGAAATTATAGGGGCCCTGAGTTTCATTTATTTTACAAGAACTGATGCATGTAATTGTGTATGCAAATGAAATGCGTACATGATTTTTTTTATTTATTTTTTTTGACAGTGTCACTGATCTTTAATCCTGTACTTTGATACCAACAAAATGAAGAAAAAAAAATCTCATAGAAATTTGGACAATCTCAGTCTCATTCAGTCAATGCAATTTCTTGCAAATTAATTTTGAATGCTTACATATTCATAAATATGTACATTATATTCTGGCAGACTGATTGTCCTGCATTATATGTAAGTAAGTCAGGATTTTATGGTTATATATTACTGGTGTTACCTTTTTTTTTTCTCAAAATTTTATTATCCCCGTAATAGGTTGACCAATGGGTCAGGGAACCATCCCAAGGTCACCTTACAATCAAAATTTCTTGTTTCCAGATAAAATAGGGAAATAAATATAATCTATGTAAAAGGAAAGAAAAAATAAAAGACAACAAAACACAAACATGCACTCACTCATGCACACATGCATATGGCACAATGTAGGTGACACAAGCTTTAGAAAATAGTGTTTTGTTCCTGTTTACCATCCAATCAGATACAAGTTACCTATTCATCTATTGAGGTCCATTTCTTAAGAAATTGGTCCTCTTTTTTGTTTATCTTAGCAGCATATTTTTCAACGTTTTTATACATTACAACTCTGCTTAAAAGCATAGATGGAAGGATTTTGCATATTGAATCTGCAAGTATAAATGTAATATTTTTCAAAATAAGCAAGAAATTACACAAACTGTCCAGTTGTTCACTTCCTAAAAGTATTTCTTTTTTTTGACAAATGTACAATATTTGGGCAAGATGGTGCAAAATGATCAATAAAACTGTAGCAGAACTGTGAAGTAATATTGCAATCATAGAAGAGATGTTCAATACTTTCATTCTGTCTCTTGCAAAACATGCATTTGTTGTCATCCAATATGTTTATTCTTTTCAAAAAATCATTAGTAGCGATTATTCTGTGGATTAGTCTAAAGTTAAAAGAGATCAATTTAGTATCCTTGGTACAAAATTTCGCCCTGCTATAAATCTCAGACCACTCCTCACTACTTATATTTGTATTTAATAATTGCATCCAAGATTCTTGCTTAGCAGTATATTGCCTTTTAGCCCTTTTTAAAAGATCTTTGTAAACAAACTTGAGTGAATTATATTTTTTCAGATCCATTATTTTATCCTCCTGCCTTTCAAAATTATTATGTACTAAATGTTTTTTTATGGCATCTTTCCATGCTTTTGGAATTTTGGATATTAAGGAGAAGTATTTCAAGAAGTCACCTCTTCTAGTTTTTTGTTTTATCATTTCAAAAGGTAATAAATTGCCATGATCATCTACTAGATCATTCAAAATTTCAAAACTGGCTTCTGTCCAGGATTTATATTGATAGAACATTCTAGAGGAGATAAAATTAAAAATGCTAATGGATAAGAACTCATTTGCACTTTACAGTTCCTCTTTCCAATAAGATACTGCCAAAATGACATCTTTCCAAAAACTGTTTTTAATAAGCTTACTAAATTCTTCTAATTTCCTTCTCCCTAAGTTCCAAATATCCTTTTCATTTCTGAGTATAATTGTATTGACTAAGTTCTGCCAAGCTCCATATTCATTTTCCAACAATCTTTTTACCCATCTTATCTTAATATACCTAATAAATGAGAATATATGTATCATACTGAGTCCTCCTTCGTTCTCTGGGGCTACTAATATATCGCGTTTAATTCTCTCTACCTTTCCACTCCATACAAATTTAAATAATGTTCGATTTAGTTCTGCTTCAACTTTGGCTGATGGATTTGGAAGTGCTGAGAAAAGATGTATAAATATGGGCAGAACAAGGGTTTTTACAACAATTACCTTACCAACAACTGACAGTTGTCTTTGACTCCAGCTTGCCAATATTCCTTTTGCCTTTGCTAGTTTCTTCATATAATTAATTTTCACCATTTGTTGTAGATCTGTTGAAAAATTTATACCAAAGAGTGTAAAGTTTGAGGAGGACCAAATTAGGCCCATATCGGGACATATTCTTTCATTAGAAAATTTTTGGTTTCCAATCCAAATGGCTTTTGTTTTTGTTATGTTACATTTAAGTCCAGATAATAGAAAAAAAAACTTTGCAAGATATTCATAGCTGTTTTAAGATAAAGTTGAGATCCATCAAGAAGAATAAAAGCGTTATCGGCATACTGACCCAATTTATATTCATTGACATCAAAGATCAGTCCCCGTACATCCACATTTTGCTTTCAAGTTATAGCTAAAATCTCAACCCCAATAATAAATAAGGTGCAAGGGGATCTCCTTGACGACATCCTCTTCCTAGTCTCAAAAAAGATGACATATGCCCATTATTTATAACACAACTTTTAAATTCATTACAAAAAAGCCTAAACCACTTACAAATAGAATCACCAAAATTGAAAGATTGTAAAGCTTCTTGTACAAAGGTCCATTCAATTGAATCCAATGCTTTTTCAAAGTCTATTAGTAATAATAAACCATATCTATTTTCATTTTCAAGGTGATTCATGATATCGTATAGTAGCTTGGTATTTTCTCCAATAAATCTTCCCTTCATAAATCCTTTCTGGGTATCACTGATTACTGAGTGAAGAACCTTTTCGATCCTGGCTGCAATGACTCTTGAAGCGATCTTATAGTCAATATTGATCTCCTTGACGACATCCTCTTCCTAGTCTCAAAAAAGATGACATATGCCCATTATTTATAACACAACTTTTAAATTCATTACAAAAAAGCCTAAACCACTTACAAATAGAATCACCAAAATTGAAAGATTGTAAAGCTTCTTGTACAAAGGTCCATTCAATTGAATCCAATGCTTTTTCAAAGTCTATTAGTAATAATAAACCATATCTATTTTCATTTTCAAGGTGATTCATGATATCGTATAGTAGCTTGGTATTTTCTCCAATAAATCTTCCCTTCATAAATCCTTTCTGGGTATCACTGATTACTGAGTGAAGAACCTTTTCGATCCTGGCTGCAATGACTCTTGAAGCGATCTTATAGTCAATATTTAAAAGTGGTATAGGTCTCCAATTTTGGAAAAATCTTCTATCTTTTTCTTTCTTTGGTAGACATGTTATGACTCCTTGGACAAATTTCCAATAGGCACAGATTAATAGTAGTATAAATTACAAAATGAATGAGAGAAGGAAAGGGGTGAAGGGAGGGGAAGAAAGTATGAAAGAAAGATCATACATGAATATAGTGAATGACTGAGCAAGAATGAGAGCTGAAGTATTGAACGAGGATGAGTAGTGTTAAATATGATTAATAAACAACTGAGTAAGAAGATTTGAATATGGGTTAAAGATGATTTATGAATTAGTGGATAAATTGTTTAAGGGGAGATTGATATAGTTGACAAGCGAATAATAAATCTATTAACTAATAACAAAACTGGTGAAGAAAGAAAAAAAAACTTGTAAAAAATAAAAAAATAAAAAATTAGAGCAAAAATGAGAGTATCCAAAAGAAAGGTTCACATACCTATATGGCTATTTTCAGGATTATATAGAGTTGTATATGGCACTTATACTCTAATTTTCTCATCAATATCATCATAAATGTCAAATTTTATCCATTTCCCTGATTTGGTTTTGCCATATACAAAACCGTTAAAGAACCATGCATTATCAATCTCATGATGCCTGAATAATTTATTGATAAGTTCAGTATTCATCTTCGTCACATCCTCCACCAGTCTAATTCCTTTGCTCTGTTTAAAGTCTTTCCGCTTCTTGATAATTGGAAGTTTACAATTCAGACTCCAGAATTTTACTTCAATATTCTGTTGTCAAGTATCATCTGGGCGATGTGAAAACTTTTCTTTATGTAACGTAAATAATTTATTTTGTAATTCATCGCAAACTATCTTTCTACTTGCGACTATCAAATCAGTGGGTCTCCATAAAGTCAAAAAATCATCCATGGTAGTTTCTGGAATTACTTTACGCATTATCTCACATTGTATTTTGTCGGATTGTAGTCTGATTAATCTTTTAAACTCTTTCAGTGGCTCATCAGTAGCTCTATGGTCATCATTCATTTCCTCGTAATAATCTACATTAGTCTTTAGCCATTCATGTGGTTGACCATGATTGCCACACATAATCACAACATTATTTTTTTGTAAATAACCATTCAAGAAATGTTTTTAGTGTTTCTAACGACACCGTGTCTATCTCGTCCCATACATACTTAGGTATATATTTTTCATCCATTCGCTCAGGAGTCCATGTATCTCCGCACCATCTAAAGAAACTATGATATGTACATGATTTGACTCCTCGTTCTTTTATCTCTGGCGAGTTTATGTGTAGGTGTCAAAACAATCATATCTGAATGATTGTTCATAAAAAATTTAATCGCACAAGTTGTTTTACCTGACCCTCCAAACCCATTAAGATAAATAATCTTATGTCTATCCACAGGATCGTACACAGATGGTGCAGATGACTTTAATATTTGATTATTATTTCTGTAGTATATTTCCTTAATTTCAACGTCAGCAAATTCAGTATATTTTCTTGTTTTATCCTCCATGTTCCCCACTCACCATTACCGAGTAGCGGATTTAATAAATCCTTATATTTTTATTTTGTTTATATAAAATGTATCTAACAATGTAACGAGGAAATCTATTTATCATCGACAGCAGATTCATAGAAACAAGCTAGCATCGAAAATCTTAAATGAGTAAATTGCGGTGAGTCGCCATCAATATAGCTCACAATGGTACATAGTTTGGTCCCATCCGATAAATAAGCATTACATCGGTTTATAAATGTGTTTTTCTTCGTTGCATCAGCGATTATAAAATCTAGCTCAGCGTCATCCATAATCAATCTTGTACAGTGTCATTTATAACCGTATAAACTGTCTTGAGTAAACTTACCGATTATTTTTCTACCAAGATTTTTTTGCACGTTTTTCATCGTGCTCGTCCCTGAATTTACGTATATTATTAGTAATTTTAATAATGTCATTTTCAGCAATATCAGGAAATTCTTTCCTGGCATCTTCTATATTAAATCTATCCGGTTCTGGTAACCATACTTGCTTTTGTGGACTATAGGATATAATAGCTTGATTTACCTTCAACGATATTAAAATTCCAGCATCAGGCATATATCTTAATAACAATATTGGAGTCCAACATTTTTCTGAAAAAAAATGTATACCAAACCAAACATAAGTAATTGGATGGAGATCTTCTGCGAACTCGTATGATACTATACATGCAAATCCGGTTAAGTCAAAATCTGGTAAGGGTCCATTTATCGAAACTCTAGTCATGTCATGTGTAGGGTGTCCGAGTCTGTCAAAGAATTTTGAACCACTCATCTGTTCCTTTTTTAACCATATATTTATTCCACATTTATTGTTTGATGCTGTTTGTAGTCTTTTGATCTGACCAGGAGTCAGGGTAATATTAGCGTGATTATATGACATTATAATATTCATACATGATCTAATTACGTGTTACATATTTTCTTCTGGGGCACCAACGACTCTCATTCCTCCACCAGCACCTTCAAGGAGCATTGATTTATCGCTAAGCATAACAGCAATTGCTCTGTGATTATCAACAGCTCATATTGTTACACTAGCTCGAAAATATATATCGACTACCGATTGTCTGGTCAAATTTAAATATTCGAGCGAAAAGTAATAAATCGGATATAAGGATGTAAAATCCAATTGTGATATCGATATTTTGATCTCGCCCCATAAAAAAACGTCATAAGACGATGATATGCACGTGCTACATGATTTTGATCGAAATTCAGTAATATATCCTCGGATGATTCTTTATATCCATTCATCCTTAATGAAATCTCAGAAACACCAAGATTGTCAAATATCATAATACTACGCGTTTGATCATTTACTCGTGCAGCATCTTGTAATGCAATAAATATGTGTCTTGTTGCAGAAACACCTTGCTGAGGGGCTATTTGCCATGAAAATAAACCATTAATATTACTCTGAATAGCATATGTGGTCATTGTCAGCCATGATAACATTGATTTGCCGCCTTGACTCATAAAATATAGTAGCTGGTTTTCTTCAGATATTGATGGAGTTAATATTGGTATCCACAATAAAAGTTTTGTAAGAATTTCTCTACCATCATCACCGGCGGGACTCCATATTGAATCATCGTCTGTAACCTTTCGTACTAGTACAACTGTATGTCTGGCTCCAAAAATAACCTTTCTGACATTTCTACAAAATCCAAAGATATGTGACAGTGGAATTGCACATGAAAACACTCTTCTATTTCCTTTTAACATCGCTCGACGTGATCTAAATCCTAAATTGAAATCTGGATCTACATTAATAATCATTCTTTGCACATCCGCATTGGCGTTTCTAACAAAATTTCTTGGTTGTCCTATTTCATATTGTTGGTACTCTGGAGAATTACAAGCATCTTTTACAAATATCATTGATGGACCAGCTGATCTTGAATAATCGTCACTGCATCTTGCAAGACCAAGTATTGTTGTAGCAACGTCAACTTCTTTCTGAATTGATTCAATATTTTTTCCGTTGATCATGTACGTAGAGCTATCAACTAACGCCATAATACCATTATTAACAAAACCAACACTATCATCGGCGTTATATTTAGTATTATCTGCTTTTAATATTTCACCCTCTACTTCAATAAATGCTTCTGCGGGTAAGAAATATCGGCTTGTATCATGAACCTGAAGTTCAATTCTTCCATGCTGATCTGGAATTCGTGCGTCATAAGAATAATACTGATAATCACGTACAGACTCATCTTTGAGAACTGGTGCGTCCATGTCGAATGCAGGATACGTTTGAACATATTTAGTATAATTATTATCGTCTAAAACGAAGACCACTTCGAGAAGTGGGACCACAACTTGCTATGAGACTGCTGGTTATATTTTTTTCTTTTTCTGATAAAGGTTCATCGGCCAACTCTGCTAGTTTTTTTTTATTAGCGACCTGATTTAATTTTTATTAATATTTTCAGGCATTACTTCAGTGCTAGGTAATTTCACCGGCTGAATTCGGACCGCTTGAGGTCTCCGTATTAATCGTGCTAGTCTATCTTTGAATGCTGAGAATGCTTTACTAGCAACATTACCAACAGCGCCTATACCTTTTTCACGAACGACATCAATAGCTTTAATACCAAGTAGCTTTGCAATTGGTATTGCTTTTGGGGCTATCCTTCTAAATAGACCCTGAACAACCTAACCTAATCCATCTCCGTAGGTTGTTTTGTATACCGGTAATCGAGAATTTATCACCCTGACCATAGTTGATCCACGTTGAGTACTATGTACTATCATTTTATTATAATCATTATATTTAATTACATTCTTAGTCGCTATAATGATCATTGGATATTTTCATTAATGAGACACTGATACACGTTAATATCCATGATACCGCCTGTAAATAATCTGCTGCTTCAATAATGATTTCTGGCTAATTATTACCAGCTCGTTTTCCTCCAATCCGATTTTCTAGTCGTTCAACATCAGCAAGTACGTTGTTAGGACACTGAGGAATAGGACCACTTCCTTGAGTAGTAAGGCCACTTCCAGAAAAGACGTATGATAACCAATCTTCTTCCTCCACACTTTTTGCTTGTGGTGGTTGTTGTGTTTGTGGTGGTGATGATGATAATGGTGGTGGTAGTTCCCATGTTGTTTGAGGATCTAACTGTAAATCCGACATTGTTTCAGGAACTGGCTGTGTTCTTTTTGTTTGTTTTGGTCTTGTTGCTTCTTTTCGTTGTTGTTTTATCAATTGCCGTTGTTGTTCTGGCAGTAACTGTATAAACGAAAATATATCCATGAATTTACTCAATATATCTTGGATCGTTGTTTCGAGCTTTATCAACATCATAGTATATGCGAAACATCCATTTGTACCAATTATCGCGATTTATAATATCATCAGCATATTCAGGTTTTAAAATTTGTTGTCGATTATCATATCCTTTCACAGCACTCGAAGCTAATCGTTTTACACTTTTGATCTGTTTCATAGCATTATTGACATTTTCTGTAAATTTATCAGATATATTAACCCTGCCTCGCACTTGTCCTGGTATTTTATTGAGTATCACCTTCTGCCTGGTCTGCATCCTCATGTTTTTCAGGGACATCAGCTATTTTGGCAGGAACTTCTTTAAGAATCTTTTTTTTCTTAGTTCTTTTTGCTATTTTTCCAGTTACCTCAGCGGTTTTCTATAACACAGGTTGATTACTTTTAGTGGTCTCAGTGACAGGTTTAAATAATTTTTGTGTGCTCTCTTCAAATTCAACTTGAGATTCCTGACGTGATTGTAATTGTTGCTTAACAGAATCACGAACATGTAGATATTTTTTTAATTGCCTCTGGTCGCTCTCGAGCTCATTTAGCTGAGTGTGGTTCTACAATATTCATTAATAATAATATTTATAATAGATGTTTAATTCATAGCAGCAGGAACGGTGAAGGACAACAATTGAGTCGCTTTGCAGGTAAACGAAATCTTTAAAATAATACGTCAATAATAGGATAACAAAACTGGGCTAACCTCATGACTTTATTATGCTGTTTATTACGGGTTCTTAACTGTATGGAACTATACTCGGTTAGAGACTTTGGTTTAGCGTTATTGACCTTTTTTTCAGCCAGTTGCAGGAACCTTTTTTTGGTACAGGACTCGAAGAAAAAGTTGCAGGGTTCACCGTCCCTGCTGCTCTTTAAGTTTATAACATGTTGGTCATCCGAGGATGGCGCAGTTGCAAACAGCCGATTCCACTTTAACCATTGCATAACAGTTTAGTCGTAACGGATCCATTCATACCAATAATAAACGCTTGAATAGTTTGAAAATACATTGCCTTGTTTGGGTGGAGAGAGCTTCGCCGACACAAAGAAAATGTTCTCTTGCGCATTAAACATCAAACAATATCCGTGCATGTCAAAAGCCGTTGTGGATCTCATCCATGACTTGAACGCGATTAATCTTACGTTCCGAGAAGGAACTACCTGGTATAAACAGTCAGAGGAGGCATGAAGGTGAAAGTCACTATTGCATTTGGAGGTATAATAAATGTGGCCTTTATCCGCTTTATTCTACAGTCCCCACGGTTATGCAGCCTTTGGAAAGTTAACTAGTATAGCAACAGTTACCCATAACTTCGCCAGAGCATGGCTGGCCAAATAAGCATTTTCAACAGATTTATTTCATACAAGAAAGATTTCATGTACATTGCTTGATGATTCTAAGTACAAATTATAACTTGTTTCTCCCACGTAATAAAGTGCAGGCACACCATGGAGGTGGTAGTGGAAGCGGTCGTGAAAGACAAAGTCAGGTACGTACATCGATGCAATGAAGAAAAGCTACTAACGTTTAAAAGTTACACAAATAAGATGCATTCATTGGCATCAATGCACGTGGGCCGCTAACATAGCCAGGGCTTCTGCAAAGAATTTAAGAAATCTATTGCCGTGCTATTAAGGAAACATCATGAGCGAGTTTGTCGTAAAAATACCTGTGTTCATCGCAATCAGGCCATTCTAGAACGATATAATATGTAATATGTACACTTTCCGAACGACTAATCAGGCACCAGTATATGCAAGAATATCTGATTATCGGTCTAGTGGAGGGGTAATCCGGTTTCCGTCAGTCATAGCAGTGCTGAACATTTAAGTTATACGCACGACCTTGTTAAGACCCGCTGATGATGTTTGGCAAAAAGCATTTGTCTCCAATGGCGAAGCAGACCGCTTTTGGCCTCCTTCGTTGGATTTAATAAAAAAAAAAAAAAAAAAAAAAAAACAATCTAGAAAGCGGACAACGATGTGCTATTAATCCATTTTGGTTGCTTGACATTTATGATCTCCGACAGAATTGAAATCCCTGTGGATTATGCGTTATCTTTTGATGTCGTATGGGATATGTGCAAGAAGAATTACAAGTTATTCTCGCGAATACAGAATACCCGCCAAGCTCTATTTTGGCATCTGTGCATGCCCGCATAAGTGGCAATTGTATCAGGGAAAAGAAAATCTGGTTAACTTAATATTGTGTGTGTATGTGGTTGAAAAGTTACAACATTGTCAAATCTGAAATGTCTCATTTAAGTGTAACGCTTTGATCAATTAGACCGTTGATTGCTATTGCATGGGAGAAAATAACTACAGTGCAAAAGTGACAGCGTTTGGTTAGAAATACATAATGCGCCCCTATTTTTTAGTGACAATGTAAAATCGAAACCACATTATTAATTCGCACGTCCACCAATTCGTTTTTACATCGGAGGTAACCATTTCTGCTGTTTAAGACCTTAAGATAAGAAATATTAATTTCTCTTTGAGAAATAAGGCACGCAATCTCTTCATTTGTTAAATGAAAATGTCCCAAACAACACAAGCCAAACTTATGATCGTTGCTGAAGGCAAAGCCTTGATCGATAAAGTAGTAAGTTTCTAGCCAGATGCGATCATGACGTTTTCAGGCGAAAGGCGATATCACACGGATTTCAGATGCTCCTTACTGGATTGAACCGTAACGGTCAGTATATGGATTTCGTTGACAAGTTCATGTTAGTTATTTTAGCTGCATGCAATTAACTGAGTATCAATTCGAGTCTTTTTCGACTCAACTTCACAAATCAACGAAATTTATAACGTTTCATTTTATTCAAGATTTTTTTTCTCTAATTGAACCCACCTCTACCCACACTCTACATCCATAGATACCAAGCTGTGCATTATGATGCGCAATGTCTTAAGGTTACCGCCTATAATACTTAGCTTTCATGCATCTCCCTATGTATATTATGTTATCAAATTGTGAAGACAAGTGAATTCGGTCATATATTATGTAAAGAGTGACGTTACAATTATTCGTGTATACTGTTCATTATTACTGATCAAACTATTATACGTACCTAATGAATAATTTCACTTAAAACATGCCATTCTTTTGTTATCCTAACTTGAAGATTCTAATGATAATGCACCGTTAGCAAACTGTATGTTTAATCTGTTAGGTCGTATGAATCATGGTGAGTTTACCATCTTTATCACTCATAAAACATTTAGTTTTCAGGGTTGAAAAGTGAATGTACTTTAGCTAGACGAGATCTGTCTGCAGTGAGTTCAGATCAAAGACAATTGTTGATAGAGTTTTTGTATGGTTAGTGCATCTGAATTAAGCAACGTAATATTTTTTCTGTAATTGAAAAGTGCTTTAATGGAGACGATACCTGGGTTATGAACAATTTCAACCTAGTAGCAAACATGAAAATGTATAGCAATCTAAACGATAAATATAAATCAACAAAATATTGAACAATTATTGGGCTGGCTTGTGACTAAGCGGGGCCCTGGGTGGCCGAGTTGTCTAAAGTCTCACCTTACCGATCACTGTCATATTTAATCATTAATATACAATAAATAGTAAGCATTCTGTTTCTTCTTTTTTTCACAATTCTTGTAATTTTTCATTTCTGTACGTTTGACCGCTCACGTGGTCTAAGTGGTTAGAACGTCCGCCTCAGATGCGAGAAGTAGCGGGTTCGAACCCCGACCGAGTCATAACAAAGATTTACAAATTGGTAGTAGCAGCTGCCCCACTTGGCGCTCATCATTAAGAGGTTAAAGTTAAGACTGGTCAGCTTGGTGTCAGGATAATGTGACTGGGTGTGACATGATGCTACATGTCTGCGGTTTTTGGTCCTTACTGGGATTTTACCTCGGGACCTTCCTTCGCCAGTTATATTGGCCGCCATATATAACCTATCATGTGCTGAGAAATGGCGTTAAATCCAAAACAACAACATATGGCTCGGAAAATTTACATTGAGCCAATTATGCATTTACAAACAGTCGGATTCAAGCACTTGTGTCGTGAATTAGTATGAAAATTATCTTGCTTTCGTTCCCTGTATAAGTAACCCCTAGAGTAAACTGCCGAATATTAAGTTCACATGGTCAATTGTGGAACTATACCACTAGGATAAAGTAAATGGAATATTTCACATTTTAAAAAGTTTATTATTGTTTCATTCACAATCGTGATATAAATTAATATGTTCCTCTTCCGCATGTTTAATATTTTTGTAAACATAATTTAACCAGTTACATTCGAAACTGCAGATCTATTAGCTAGTTCATTTATATTTCCCTCATGTTTGATGATGTGTGCTAATTTGTTTAACTGCGAGGATGCCGAACTTCCTGACGGAAATAGCTAGTTTGATTAAAATATCAGTTCAACTGTCACTTCAGTTGTTGAACATATCAAGTTAATGAGAAGATAAACTGCCGCAGGAAGAAGATGGAGTTTCAGCTATGCAGTAACTTTATGGTTCGGACGCTTATTGTCTGGCCGTGTCCCGCCTACCAGCATTGGTCTTCTTTAGGGTAGTTGCTAACTGTGAGGTTCTATTAAAATTTCAAAGCTATTCATAGTAAACTATAACTCGGCATTTAAGTTACCTACATCACAGAAAAAATGGTGTCATTCATCATACAAGAAAGGGAATACTAAATAATTCAAAGACATTAATACATTGAAAGAAATACAATTTAGGACAAAAGCATATTGAACATATTCAGCCTAAATGAGAGGGAAATGAACTTTGAGGTGCAGGGGTAGAACAAGTTCTAGGCATCCTGTTAATATCCTCTAGTGTACGTGTTGGACGAACGTGACGTGAATAGTTGGGAGTTCCGATTGGAGGTTGAGGCGAATACGTCGCTACCTTCGGTATTGAACATTTTTTTCCAGAATCTGCTTCTTGTAGTTTTAAATCTTTCTGCTTGATTTTTGGAAGATTTATTGGATCTCGTTTGATTGGGGTTAAAGACTGCGACAAACAGTTGGGTTCCACTTTATTAACTATCTTGGGAAATTCTTTTTTTCTGTTACAAGAACCCATGTCATTTTCTTTTCTATTGACATCAATCAGTACGTGTTCAATCTTTTGGAGGGCTTCAGTCTGCACAGTATACCAAGAAAGCTGAGTGGTGAGTTTATTTTTTCTCTCCCTGAGAGTTTGCTCTTGCTTCCAGAGCTCATCAAATTTTCGAATGTACTTCCGATCTATTTTCCTATCAAGTTCACTTTGTATCAGCAGGCACCTCTCCCGCTCCAGTTTTCGTTTCTCCTGCGCCAAATCCTCATCCAAGCGTGATTCCATAGCGCACGTGATCTCGCTGTTGCTAGCACGTGACCGCCAGTACTTACTCTCCAACTCGTAAGCGTCTTTTTCCTTCAGTAATCTCTGAGTTTCTTCCAGCATCTTTTTACTTTGTTCACTATTTTGTTTCAGAAGAGTCTCCATGTGACTGAGATGCCTGTGGATAAATAAAGATAATTCAGAACGATTCATATGAAGTAGATTAATGGTACATACTGGATAATAAATACGTGAGTGTCAAATGATCGAGTACCGCCTGATCATTGCTGTTATTTTAGCAAGATTCTTAATCTCTTTAGACCCCGCTGTGTCAACTACAGCTGGAAGCCAGCATCAGCTAGAAGATAAATCTGTGACATAGTGACACTAGGTACAGAGGAGGGTCGTGATCTCTTTAGTGACACTAGGTACAGAGGAGGGTCGTGATCTCTTATTCCCTTTCGCCCATGGACCGTAAGCACGGGTTTAACAGACAATTAGTTGGCTTAGGAAGCCTTTCATGATCTGGACCTATCTTTTAATTTTTGTTTAAATCATAAAATGATTTAAAAAAAGCAAATGACCAAAAAGAGTCAGTGCCGGATTAAACCTTGTGGAGACGCCTACGCAGTCGACCCCACCCCACCCACCCACAATTAATTCCTAATACCTTTTCA